>JAOXJP010036540.1:0-16584 GCA_025762735.1 Platanus orientalis
TGCTTTTATGGAAGATTAGGGTTTAACCTGAAATTGTGTATTTGGGCTATAATAAGGTGCTTTGACTGATTCATTTGCGATTGAAATATTCGGAGAGACTTCTTTGGGCATGCCTAACCTCCTAGATGTAAATGTAATATATTATAAATTCCATAAACTATAAAATACAAGTGTTTTATAGACTTAGACATGAGTTGAGTCATGTTAGAGTCTAGGAGGTTCTTGGGTTCGAGCATCATGAAGATCATCATCATCAATCACCAAGAAAGCCTCAAGAGGAAAATCCGGGAGTTGGCAAATCATCCCGAAGGATTCACGCACCACTCCAAGCTTTCTCAAGGTAAATCAAGTATTGTATGGTAGCCTAGGTGAATCGAGGGTCCAATGAAGGGTTTTAAAGGTCTTAGGACTTACTCGGGCCATGGAGGGGCGATCCAAAGACTAATGTAGCATTTTTAAGGTTTTAGAAGGTAATACAGGGGATTTGGATTGATCCAGGATCAATCCACTTCAATCCAAATTATTTGGATTGATCCAAACTTATTTGGATCGATCCAACAACTCTCGGGTTGTTGGTTTTGAGTGTTTTTTGCACTTGGATCTATCCAAAGTTGTGAAAACATTGTATAACTCTCTAATCTTTAAAAAATTGTTTCAAATCAATGGGCAAGATCTTTTGACCGTTTGAGATGGTTCTAATCCAACGGACATGAATCATTTTTGTCCAATATATATGAAGATGAACTCAAATAAGCAAGGTAATGGTCATGAACAAAAATCACAACTTTCTTGCTCTTGATTTGGGAAATTTGTGAGAGATTCAACTCTCTATTCCATTGGGAATCTCTCTAAGCTTAGATAGCTAAACCAATACCCAAAAAGGACCATTTCCTAAGTCCACCTTGTTTCAACTAAGACAAATCATCAAGGGGAAGAAACCAAGGGTTGTCTAAACCTTTAAGAAGAAAAGTGGGCTTAATAGTCACATTGTGCTCAAGGAAGACCAACCCATCAAGATTGACTCTCTAGCTTGAAGAGCCAACCAAGAAGCTTTGAGGAGCTATGGTCACATCTTGCTCAAGGAGGAGCAACCCCAACTAGTGTGCAAGGTAACATTAACCTTCAAGAGGTAAACACTTGCCTTAACTTTATTTAAAGTTTTTGAGACCTCTCCTACCGGAGACACCTGGAGAATCGACACTACTGCTGGAGACACTGGTAATGTGTACCCATAGCTCTTCTGTCAGAGACACTAGAAGAGTAGACCTTAGACCACACCCGCCGGAAACACCGGGTGTAGCTTGCTTAGCAAGTAGATTAGGTTTTTGTTAATTTTATTCTTAATTGTAACATCTTCAATCTTAATAAAATTATATAGCTCTGTGGTGAGCTTTTGAGAGTGGATGTATGTCGTTGTACCGAACCACTATACATCGTGTGTACATGTGTGATTGCTTGTGGGTTTCTTTTCCATTTATCATTTTCATTATCAAACATTACATATATTAAATTAACATCACTTGTAGAACAATTGAACATACTCATATCTATGTTCACAATTCAATTGCAATTAAATACTGGGATAATTTAATCAATTAAGTAACAAGTGAATTTGGGGCAATCTAAAAAGAATTTTTTAAATAATCCTATTCACCGCCCTCTAGGATCTATACATAGGAATTTTAATTGGTATCAGAGCAAGATTGCTCATAAATGGTCTAACCATCAGAGTGAAAATATCAAAATTCCTAGAGTAGAAAACACAAAATGGCAAACTTGGAAGAATCATACTTAACTACGAAACCCCCATTCTTTAATGGGAATAATTATTCTTATTGAAAAATTTGTATGAGTACCTATCTTTAAGCCATGGACTTATCTGTGTGGTTGAAAATCCAACAAGGTTGGACAAGACCAACAACACCAAAAAAAGATTGGGATGAAAGCCAAAAGAAAGCCCACACCGCTAATTACAAGGCATTGAATGCCATATTTTGTGTGGTTAGCCAAAATGAATTTAGAAGAATATGCTCTCTCACCGTGGTAAAAGAAGCATGGGACTTACTTGAGGTAACCCATGAGGGAACTAGTGCGGTTAAAAAATCAAAACTCCAAATGCTAACCACTAAGTTTGAAGAACTTAAGATAAAAGAAGATGAACAATTTCTTGATTTTATACCAAGTTACAAGACCTTGTGAACTCTAAAGCAGGTCTTGGAGATCCTCTCAAATCGAAAGTCATAGTTAAAAAAATACTTAGGTCACTTCCGGAAAGATTTAGATCAAAGGTTACTACAATAGAAGAGAGCAAAGACATAGACAAACTAGTAGTAGAAGATCTAGTAGGGTCTCTACAAACCTTTGAAATGACATTTAGACCAAGTGCCAATAAGAAATATAAATCTAAAGGCAAAAACAAAAAAGTTATGGCAGCCACTTCAGATAATGACACTGATGATGAGGAAGAAGAGTCATCTAGCAATGAAGAAGAATCTTCACAAAGAACGGTTGCATTTGTAGCCTTCACCAATGATTCCGATGAAGAATCAAGTGGTGAAAGTGAAAGTGAAGAAAGTGAGCTTCAAGAAACTTTTGACAAGCTGTTTGAAGAGAGTTCCTCTCTAGTAAACTTGTCACTCAATTTAGAAAAGAAAAAAAGAACTATCAATTAAACTAAGTAAAAAAGAATGATGAAGCTTCTAAGGATGTGGAATTGCTTGAGACCAATTCCAACCTTTTGGATGAGAACCTCAATCTTAAGGAGAGAATAAAACAATTGGAGTCTAGCTCTAAAGGCTCATCCTTAGAAAATGAGAATCAAATCCTAAAACAAAAGGTAAACTCTTTAAACTTGAAGCTCAAAAATCTAGGAGTAATTCTTAATGTAGAAAAAGAAAATAGAAAAATAGATAACAAAAAGCTCATTGAAAAAAATGAAATCCTCTGTAACAAAATCCTAGAACTTGAAAAACTAGAGGTAATTGACGAAAGTGACTAGAAAATTCTAAAGTTAAAAGAAAAAGTTAAATCCCTAGAGACTAAGATGAGTGAGGCATATGAGGAGATACTTAACCTTGAAAGTTAAGTTAATTCATTAAATGAGAGAAACAAATGGCTAAATCTGACTTATGCTTAATTGACTTGGAAATCCCTAGAATACCTTAAGAAAATTAAGGAACTAGAGGAAGATAAAAGAAAATCAATCTCTATGATTACCTAAGGGAACCAAAAATTTGAAAAAATTTTGATAATGGGTAAGGAGAGTGGTGATAGAAGTGGACTTGGATACAACATTTCAAACACCTCTAATCACAACAAGAGTCAAACAAATGCTTTTGTAAAAGGGAAAGGGAAATCACAAAACCCCTCTCAACCTCCTAAACAAAAGCTTTGGACTCGTAGTGAAGGACAATCCTAAAAAGGAAAAAAACCTATCACTTATAAAGGCCAAGCCTCATCCCAAAAACATGAAAAAGTGAGGGATAAGGGAAAAAGGGAAATGTCTACTAAAAAACCAAGAACTCTTGACAATGTCCACCATGCTTCCTATAAAGGGAAAGGCATAACTACATCTCAAGATTCAAATTCAAGATAATTTAAGATGTTCTTTGAAAAGAAAGTACACTCTTCCTTCAAGAACAATGTCCCTAAATACAACAACAGAAAAGATTATTGAAAAAACAAACCTCAAGCCTCTACATCTAGAAACCTACCAATCACTTGCTACTATTATGATTTGATTAGTCATATGAATGTGGATTGTAGAAAAAGAGCTACTAACTTGAAAGTCAAATCCTTTCAACAAAATAAAGAATGGTTGAATGAGAAAAATACAAGAAAAAGAACCTTCCTTTAAAAGGTTGAACAAGAAAACCTTGAAAAGAAAAAGAGCTTGACCCAATCCAAATTGTTGACAACAAAACAAGTATGGGTCAAAAAGGGAGAGTTGAAATGTCTTGTGGTCCACACCACTCTTAAAGCAAGCAAGACCTCACATTGGTACTTAGACAGTCGATGCTCAAGGCATATGATGGGAGATAAGTTTTTCTTCTCACACTATATTCCCGGAAGGGAAGGAAGTGTAGCCTTTGCTGATGGGAATACCACCAAAATAATAGGTAGAGGTATTGTCGAAATACCTAGAGTCCCAACATTTAAAGATGTACTTTTTGTGAATGGTTTAAAGCATAATCTCCTAAGCATAAGTTAAATTTGTGACTTGGGATATGATGTTGGCTTTTCAAAAGATGATTGTCACATCAAAGACAAGGAAGGAATTGTTGCCAAGGGCATTCATACCGGTGACAATTGCTACATTTTTTAAAACGGTAGACCAAACACATGCCTCATCACACAAATGGATGAGACAAGCCTATGGCATCAAAGGCTTCGGCATGTAAACTATAGAAACTTGTCTAAACTAAGTGAGAAAGACTTAGTTCTTGGTTTACCCAAGCTAGGTAGACAAGAAAGCCTAGTTAGTGGTGACTGTCAATAAGAGAAACAAGTTAGAGCTTCCCATAAGAAATTGATAAATATTAGCACCATAAGACCATTAGAGTTAATCCATATGGATTTAGCCGGACCGACTAGAATTGAAAACCTTAGTAGCAAAAGGTATTTTATGATCATGGTAGATGATTTATTAAGATATACATGGATATCATTCTTAAGAGAGAAATCTGAGGCATTTGATGAGTTTAAGAACCTTTGCATAAAATTGCAAACGGAAAAAGAACTCACTATTAAGAGAATTCATAGTGATCATGGAGGAGAGTTTGAAAACAGTAAATTTGCAAACTTTTGTAATGAATATGGGATCAAACACAAATTTTCTACACCTAAAACACCCCAACAAAATGGGGTGTGGAATGGAAGAATAGGACTTTACAAGACATGGCCACCGTCATGCTTTCTAGTAAAGATCTTCCTAAAAGATTTTGGGCTAAGGCCGTAAACACCACTTGCTATATAAGCAATAGGTTGCACTTAAGGTCAGGTATTTCAAAAACATTATATGAAATATGGAATGACAAAATGCCAAATTTGAAGTACTTCAAAGTATTTGGAAGCACTTGCTATATTTTGAGAGATAAAGAAAACTTGGAAAAATTTGATTCCAAAAGTGACGAAGAAATCTTCCTTGGATACTCTACTAGAAGCAAGGCTTACAGGGTGTTCAACAAAAGAACCTTTAGTATAGAAGAGTCTATAAATGTAATTATACATGACCAACCAAAGACTTAAGCAAACAAGGAAGAAGATGCATTAATAGAGCCTCAAGAGGAACCAAAGGTTCTAGTCAACTCTACCTTGCATGAATCTGGGATCGAGTCAAAAGAAGCAAATGGTGATGAAATAGGTCATCCCAAGGAAAGGAGAATGTCAAAAGGACACTCACCTACAGACATCATTGGAGATCCAAATAAGGGTGTTAAGGCAAGAAGACAACTTGAGAATATCATTAGCCATGTTTATTTTACATCCAAGATTGAGCCTAGGAAAGTGAAAGAAGCACTCAATGATCTGGATTGGATCATAACTATGCAAGAAAAGCTCAATAAATTCAAAGGGATTATCATATAATGATATCCTTGGTGATAAAAAGGATGATGCATAGGTTCTAACTGGGATAGCTTTTGTTAAGATCATCATCAAATCAAAATGGGCATTTAGAAACAAACGTGACAATCGTGGCATGATGTCCATAAATAGGGCAACACATATAGCCAATATATATGCCCAAAATTGAAAACATAAATCCTGAGGAATCACTTGCTCCTATGGGCCAGGTAAAAGTGTATTTAAACCATGCTTAAGGGTTGTGTTTCACTATAATTCCTAAGGGAATCCTTAGTGTTTTCTAGTAGCCTTAAGGGAGTGATAATGCTCTATAATTCATAACGTAGTTGATCATGTTAAATTTGTTGTTGTGTGTGTGTCTTATGGATTGTATGCTTAAACTCTTCAAAACCATTGGAGTGATTATGAGATGTGAAAGTAAGGGGGAGTCACTCTTTACACAAAAAAGGAATCAAATCCATAAGTGAACCATAAGTGAAAGAGTGCATTCAAATAAGAGGCTAAACGTGCAAAACTTAATCAATTAAGGAAAAATTGGGCATGTTCAGCACATCTGGATTGATCCGGATCTCACAGGATCAATCAGATCTGGATCAATCCATCCAGATCCATCCAGCTTAGCTGGATCGATCCGACTCGGAGGTTCCAGCAAGAAACGAACAGTCAATTAGTTTAAAAGGGGAAAATTTTTCATTCTTCTTCATTTCCCTCTTACTCACTTATTCCATTAGTTTTCCCTTAAATTTTCATCTTTTACCCTATTACCAAATCATCTTCAATGGCTCACCTAAGAAGGGTGATCCTAAAGGGAAAGGAAAGGCATCTTCATCTCAAGTGCTGGTTCAAAAGCCTACTCGCCCATCTTCGGTCAACTATGGGTCATTCCTTGATGCCTCCCGCCTCTCAAATTACAAGCACTATTTCTCGAGGAGGTCGATAACTATTGAAAGGTTTGTCCATGAAAATACCCTCTTCAACACACTTGTGGGATATAAGCTTGTTCCTGGTAGATGGGAATCCTTAATGACCATCAAGGGAGAGGTCTAGGAAGAAGCGGTACGGGTGTTTTGGTCTAACATCCACGACTCCAACCTCGACTTGCTTGTCTTCCACACTGAGGTCTACTGTGTTCAGATGGATTTAGATCCAATACTCTATCCACTCTACTAGGGATTTCCAGACCCACTGGCAAAGTAGTCTTATTCCCCACTAGGGATCTCAATAAGGCCACCATTTAGAGGTTTTTGGTCGGGAGAGCACGACTTGGTTTGGGAAGCTGTAGGTCACTGAGTGCCTACTAGAAGTGAGGTTACTGAATTGGATCTTCTCATACAACCACTTTCCAATGACTCACAACAATGACATGTCAGACTCGATGGTGTATGTGATATATTCCCTCCTTACCAAAAAAAAGGTAGATATTATGGCCATTCTCCACCATGTCATTATTTTAGAGGCCCACAACTCTAGCTTCTCTAGGCTACTCCCCTATGGTTTGTTGATTACACACCTATTAGAGGTTTGTGGGGTATCATTCCCTAAAGATGTCACCACCCTAAGACATGGGGCTGAGATAGGTCAGTCAACTACCGACGAATGCTTCAAGAGGGCACACACTCTAAGAAGAGGAAGCTTGCTCTAGCAAAAGTAGGATCTTCTGGGGCTATAGCTATGTCTTTATCAGCAGCAACAGAGTCAGCTGCTCTTCCTCCTTTAGCTCCACCCGCTCCCTAGGGTGAGCCCCTAGTGCCCACATTTGTGAGAGAGGCCTTGGACAGACTTGAGGAGTTGTTCGGGTGCATCATTGGCCATCTTGAGAAGATGGTGGATAAACTCAACAATATTGAACTTCATGTTAAGAGATTGGAGAGCACAGTAGCTCCCCAACTCCCTCACCATCCTAGTGTCTAGCTAGACGTACAAACACTGAATGACGAGCATGCTGATGAGGATGGAGACAAGTGAGTGAAAGGATGAGTGCTTTATTTTGTATATCCATCACTTTTTGTACATCCCTCACATTTTGTAATAATCAAAGGACTTTAAATTTTAAATATATAAATGGAAAACAATTTTTTGTCTTGCATTTCATTCTATATCTCTTGATTATTTTTCTTGCTTCATATTATTCATAATTGCCAATTTCATGACAAAAAGGGGGGGGAAATTAGACAGTTCATAGAAATAGGCTTGGATAAAGGGGGAGAGAAAACTGTTAGATGAGTATTGATATAGGGGGAGTAGATAAATGCATTGAGTATGCATTTAAGGAAGAGCTAATTGAGAAAGATTATAAAAGTCAAAATTGTAAATTTAAAACTTAAATTTTCTTTAATGCAATGAACCAAATTATATATATTATTTATATTGCATTTCATGTGCTTGCTTGAGTATGCATGCTTGATTGTGTTTATTTCCATTTGACTATATTATATTGGCTTAAGAGAGGTATTGTTTGTCAAATGTGATTTCAGGTTGTGAGACCAAGCATCTAAGCAAAGAACTTGAATTAAAAGCTCAAGCTTACATCAAGGGGGAGTTCAAGAGTTCATGAGTTTAAGACACACTATTGAGTTGTATTTGTGTATATGTATAACTCTTGTATTTTCACGGAGTCTGTAAATTCATTGCATATTTTTATTGTACTCCATCCATGTATTTTATTTTGTTTTGTCATGGAATTATCAAAGGGGGAAATTGTTGATGTATATTGTCAATTCCATATTGAGTAAAATACATGAAGTGGTAGATTAGGCATGGCATGAGCACATTGTATACCTTAGTCATGTCTACAATCATCAAGTGATTGGTTTCTAAGAAAGAAGATGAGTTCCAAACACTTGAAGTCGAGGATGATCCGTTCCCAAGATTGCCAAGGTTCGAAGATTTGAAGACCCGAGGTTCATCAAGTTCAAGAAAGGTTTGTAAAGGTACATAATATGATAGACTTAAGCTAAAAAGATCAAAAAACCTTTTACATAGCCTTATAGACCAACTCATGCCTCTTACATAGATTCCCAAGTGAGTGGGAGTAGGTTTAAGGCATATTGGCAAAAAATAGGGGAATCGGATTGATCCGGAGGGGGTCGGATTAATCCGCACTTAGCGTATCAATCCACTACTTACCAGATTGATCCGGTGAAGCTTGGGTATCTCAAATTGAGACACTGAATCAATTTGGGGATATCAAATCGATCCACAATAGTACAAATTCAAAAAAAATAAATGAGATCTACATCTATGATTTTTTTACCGTTGGGATAGATGCCAAATCAAGGGTGCACGACTGTGCTCATCCCCTATAAGTATGAGAGAAACTCAAGAAAGTTCTCTAACACATAAGAACACAAACAAGAATACTCTAAGAAGAAAAAAGTAGAAATCCTTGGGAGATAACAAGGCATTTTACTTCTCCAACTAGCAAGTTGGCTCCATTAATGAGCATTCATTGAAGTTCAAGGAGCCATCTAAGCTCTTCCCTTGCACTCAACATTGGGAGAACAAGAAGAGGGAAGCAAGGTGAAGGGTTTACTCTCAAGTAAACCCTTGTAAGCTCCAAGAAGCAAGAGGCACTCTTGGAAGCTTGGTGGAACCGATTAGTACATAAGCTTAATAAAGGAGCAACCACCTTCATGTGTAACAAGCAATACATCAACCTAATGAGGTAATTAAGTATTAACTTCAATTTTAATTCAGACCTTAGCACCCACTAGAGACATCGGGTGTAGACCATAACACTACTGCCGGAGACACCGGTAGTGTAGACCTCTCCCACCGGAGACACCAGGTATAGACCTCTCCCGCTGAAGACACCGGGAGTAGATCATGCTTTTGAAAGTAATAGGTTTTGAAATTTTAACCTTGATTGTAATGCAATTCAATCTTAATAAAATTTTAGTAACTCCATTGTGAGCTTTGAGAATGGATGTAGGCCCGAGTGCCGAATCATTATAAACATTGTGTCGTGTGTTTACTTGTGGTGTGAATTGTCTCTTTTCTCTATATCTACATGGCATGTATATCATTTTCCATATGATCTTTCATATTTGCTATTAAGTAGGAATTTGAATTAATTGAAAGATTAAAATTAAAAATTACCATTGACTTGTACGTGTAACAATTAAAATATATCTTGGTGTGCACTAAATTTCAAAATCTACTATAATATCTAAATTGGAATTTTAAGTAAGGTAAATTAAAAGAATTTTTATAAATCTTATTCACCCCCCTCTAGGATAAAATAGGACTTTCAGCATAGACATAAAGGTAATGACTCACAAGCTAAATGTTGATTTATCTTACCCTCTAGTCAATAAAAAAAAAAAGGTTTGTCCCTAAATGTAACTTCATCATCAAAATCTTAGGAAGTACTACAAAAGAAAGTAAAGGGAAAATAATTCCATAAAGGGTATTTGGTCCTAAAAAGAGTCTTCGAGAATACTAAATCCCCAGATCAAGGCAAGATGAGCCCAAATTGGAAAGGGTCATAGTTGATCTTAGAAGAAGGAAACTTGGGAGCATACAAGCTCTAAACACCAGAAGGAAAACAACTACCTAGGCCTTAAAATGTAAGCCATTTGAGAAAGTACTATCAATAAAGTAACATATATTTTTCTTTTTTACAGTTGCTTGTCTTACATCATAAAGAAGAGCACACGTCTCTCCAAATTTGGGTACAATGCCCCAAAACCCACTCAAAGTAGCTCAATCAGGCTAAAGCAAAAGTCCTAAAATAGAACAACTAGGTATCCCTAACCATAAAAGAAAATCTTTTGGGTGAGGCTAACATGCTTCAGTCTGGTTAGAATAAAAGTCCTAAAATAGAGCAGTTGGGCATCCCTAACCTCAAAAGCAAACCTTTTGAGTTAGGCTAATAGGCTTCAATTCGGTTGAAGAAAAAGTCATAGAATAGAATAGTTTGACATCCCTAACCTTAAAAACAAACCTTTTGGGTTAAACTAATAGGCTTCAATTTAGTTGAAGAAATATTCTTATAACGGAACAACTAGGCACTCAAACCTGTCACTACATGGTCAAAATTACATGCTTCAATTTGGTTGAAGCCTAAAAATCCCTAATCACTAGGTGTAATACCAAATTTTGTTACGTAGAAACTTGCTTTTAAAATTATCCAACCTTTGGAGGGTTGGTTTATTATTTTATATGAGGAACAATTACTCCAAACTATTTTATGCCAATTACTATTGTTTTTGGACAGCAAACCTCTGATTAATTTCTAATTGCATAGATTGTCAAATAACCAAAGTGGCATAAACATAAAATAAAGAAATTAAAGATGAAAATTTCTTTATTGATTTGTTGGATTTACAAACTTTCTTTAAGAACATAACCAAGTTGTACAATAATCTTACCTTGCCATGGATGTCTTTAAGATATAGGCTTCTATAGTGTCTTCTTGAGAGGGTGTTGCATAAGTTTGATGGAGTTGCAGCCTTCTTGAAGAGGGATGCTTGTTGTTGTGACAGACTTGAAAAAGATGGAGAAAATGTAGTGCTTCTACTTTCCATGAGATTGAGAGAAAAAGCTTGAGAACCTTGAGAACCAATATCAGAGTGCAAATATTATTGATTTCAAATTCTTTATAGGTATATATAGATGCATGGACAAGTTGAGTTGGAGTCCTTGTGGAAAATAACTCGTTAGTGCATGAAGAGTCCTCCTTGGTGTGGGAATGTATTGTCTCACAAACCTGTACATATTAGGGTCTCTCTTATGCTAGTTTGTGCTTTCATTAGTCTCCTGGATGTCCAAGGAGTCTATTGATATTGTGGTTGTAAAAAAAAAAAAAAAAATCAATTCGTAGAGTTGGAGTTGAATTCCATTTTTTGGTTCCGTTGTGTGTTAATGTATATTTCTCTTTGTGCTACTATATGCTCATGCATGATTGCGGATTACTGGATGTATCAGTCAGACACCTTTCCATGTACAGTCGTGCGGTTTTCAGTAGGTGGCGTGAATGGTTGCACTTGGGTGATTTGTCCATGGTGTGCGATTGTAGTTTTCTCAGTCGCACAACTATCAAACACACCGTTTTTTGTGTTTCAACACTAGGCAATCTAATGCAAGACTACAACATGCTTTAATATAGTTGAAGCCCAAAATTACCTAATTATTAGAAAATCCTAATTGGATCAATGGGTCAAGCTTCAGTTTGGTTGAAGTCCAAAATCCCTAATCTATAGGCAACGTGCAACAAGCTTCATTTTGGTTGAAGCCCAAAACCTTATCTATAGGCAATGTGCAACAAACTTCAATCTGGTTGAAGCTTGAAAAAACCTAGTATATAGGAAACATGCTACATGTAACAACTTAGTCAAGATAATAGCTTCAGACATCCTACAGACAACTAACTAAAACTACAAGTTCTCATTCACCATGAAGTCATTACAAGGAAGATGATATAGTCATAAAAAAATTACAAGGACAAGATTAAAAGAAAAACTAATTTTCTTTCATTCATTAAAAAGGAGTCAACTCCACTCATTCATACATCTAAGCAAGGCATCCACCCCCGTTTGTATATAAAAAATACAAAGATCCTACACAAGAAAGGAAGGAAGAAATGCTAGAAAAAAGGGAGGAAGAAAAACAAGGAAGAAGAATGAAAGAAAAACGAAAAAAGAAAGATCAAAAGAGGTAAAAAGAGGAGCCTTCATAAGGCTGCCAGAGTAGCACCAAGATCGTCAGTAGCTCAATCTTGCCCCTCCTCAGAACTCCTTCGTTCCTCCTTTAACCTAGCAAGTTCAGCCTACAGTTCGTCTCTCTCTTGCTACAAGTCCTCAATAGCTTGCCTGAACCTGTTAAAGATCTAGTCCAATTGAGCATTTAGCCTATGAGTTGCCTGCTGATCCTCCTTCAGCAACCTCTATAGAGTAATATTCTCCCCCTATACCAGAGTATGTTCAATGTTATAAAAATAAATCCGCCAAGCTAGCTTAGTACCAACATTTGTAATCTAAATACAAGAAACATGGATGGGAAACAGAAAAATGACATGGAAAAAGATGCAAATATATACCCTCACGCTAAGGGGGAGAGAGAGAGAGAGAGGGCGATGGCCTCTACGTCTGTCAACCCTTCTAATTGATCACGGTCACAGGGAAGGATCATCCCCTCTACTACCGCCATAATCATCTCTTTAGCCTCTAGAGTAGACCCCTCAACGGTGATTATCAAGCCCTTAGTCTAGATACGAGGCCACCAGGTAGAAGGCCCACTAGCAACATTGGAATCTTCAGAAGTCCAAGAAGAGAGAAGGCATTATCATAAACAAAAAATTAGATTGAAGAAAGAGAGTTGACGTCTTCAACAAAAAAAGAGTCGGAAGAGAAATCTAGAAAGCCAAGAGATGTTCAAGAAGCATAAACCTTTCTTGAAAATGGCTCAAAGTATATAGGAAATCCAAATGACAGACCTCGCCATCATTAAGAAATGAACATTTCATTTACAATGCGTAAACAAAGAGGCCATCCTATGGACCATTTGCTTCAAGGAATGAACAAATCATCCATTATCTCGAAGTTTGATGAGAAGATAATCGCCACAAGCAAGATGAAGGTCATATCAAAGGATTTTTTCAAACATCCCTGGTGGATACACGCCCTTTAACTTAAATTCTTGAAGTGAAATATGGGCCTCAATTTTCGCATGATGGGTCGGCCTCCTAAAAAAGAGTCCACTCATTATGGACTTGGCCCACAATGACAAGGAGTCGCCACCAACCTTTTTAAAGATGTGACTAGACATTTATTTTTAGAAAACAAATCATTTTTTTATTTTAAATTTTATTTTGGAAATAAGACTCCTAATAAACTGGTCAACTCATAGTTTATGGGAAAGTGGTTCGGTCATAAACTAGGGAAGGTGTTAGGCACCATAGTCCATTTGCATATATGGTCACCTATCTGAATTGGTTCAAACTTAGGGTTTGGTTCCTATGTATGGTGTGTGTCAAGGTGTGTCTAATTTTGGGACTCGTGTCATGCATGCGCATGTGATTCCCTTACTAACTAAGTGTATATGTGTGCATTACTGTATACAAAATATGTTCAAATAAAAAAATCATCTACATGGCATATTTTATAAATAAATAAATGAAGAAAAGAAAACAAATAGAATAAATAAATAAGATATTGAGAGCATACCTAAACCCATTATCCCATGTGACAAAGTAAAACAAGAAAGGTTAGCACAGAATACATGTACAAGATAGAAAACTAACATAAAGAATTTCAATAAAAATGTAACATGGGCAGAAGTAAAATAAAATTATATATAACATCATACAAGAGAGTCAATATTAACACTAAATACTGAAACATTACATGCTAGAACACGTTGAAGACACTAAAAAAAAATCATAATATTTTCTAATATCCTTTCCAAAACCTGGTTTTTATTACAATTAAGGTAATGTCCAAGAGAACGTTCATAATCCAACCAAGGCTGAAACTTAGCCCTTTTGGTGTCAAAATTGTTATGGACTGCAAGTGAATCTTAGTCTTTACTTAGCACTTACCCGCATGCCACAAGGTGCGCATCACAAATGAGGATTTTCCATTATCGGTATCAAATGCCATCAGTGTGACACACTACCTATCCCATGGAGCAACACTAATCATCCATTCATAAATCATACTTTTTGACATATTACAATTACAAACCATCTATAGTCCAACATGTTTACCCATTTACCCAACCTCTACAGTCACCAAATCACGTGAAAAATGGTCCACAAGATTCAATTCATTTAAGAGTCATAATGCAAAACAAGTGCATCCAACATCTTAAAGAATCCCAAGAACCTCTTTAAGTCTCCAAAAGTCTTGACCGGGTTAAGGGTATTCCAAAATAACACACAGTTGAGGCCAAGCAGAAAAAGAAGGTAGAGTGAAAGTGATATTAGAAAACACATAGAAAACATCAATTATTAAAGCCAGTTAGTTTCTCTTGGATTATGGACCAAATAGACCCATCTTTGGCTCAAAGAGAGTTGTATTTAGTGCATGTTGTGAAAACAACAGATTCCTTCACTCACTGTCAATGGGATCAATGAAAGAATAACAAAAATTGCAAAACTGGAACTTGATCAACTATAGCCACTAAATGTGATTTTAATTATTACAGAGCAATATCCAAAAGAAACCATAGATTGACACATGAAACATATGAAGTAGTTTTTGGGAATAGAGCACTTCACAGAAAGACAAGATGGAAGATGAGATAGGTTTTACAAGAAAGGGCTAATGTGTGGAAAAAGATAGGGATGTAAGGGAAAAACAGTATACATATACCTAACACCTTAAAATTCATTTAAAAAAAAAAAAAAAAAACTCTCAAATGAAATGTACTGACAAGAAAAAAAAATAGAATAAGAATTAAATTCACACAAAAGCATGAATCAAATAAAACAAGGGTATATCCAACAAAGATTGAAAACAAATAATGGCATGAACAAAGAATGGAGGCTTGTACCTCCAATATGGCACATGAATAGTGGTTCCTTTCTCTAGACTTGAGGCTGCACATCCTTTGTGATCCATTGAACTTAGACAGAGTGGTAGCAAATGGAATCAGAGAGATAGATGTGAATATGAAAGAGAGAAATAGATATATCTTGCGGTCTAGCCATGAGGGCAAAAGAGAACAAGTCTCCTCCCTTTCTGCCATCCTCATCTTCCTTTTTAAAAAGATTTATTAGTCCCTACATTGTCAAGGCATCCTACTAGAAGGTAAAGAGAGATATTGGATAACCCCAAAATTGAGAGAATCCGGGTCGAGATAGTAGACGTCTAGCAAATTTCCTGAGATGCTACCTTGTTTTGGAAAGATTTTTAAGAAAAAAAATTAATTTGGTTAGCACTCAAGATGGAAGGGTGTGGTGGTTGGGCATGTAACAAGGAAAGATGATAGAACAAATAGAATGATATATTTTATTGGACGTATGGAATGTGACTTGTTCTAGTGGGTGCCAAAAATGGAGCAAAATAAGAGTAAAGGAAGGTGGCAAAGGGCTGGTCGTATGGATTGTTGGGGCCCACTTTCTTTGGTCCATACCGGTACCTAAAAGGTGGATAAAAAAGGGGTGTTTGGGTGATCCATCCAAGTGGGTTTTTGGGTGATCTCATGAGGTCAATTAGGTAGGTGTTTGGGCACTCGTGTAGTGCCAACAAGGTAGAAAGTTGCCACATGTCAGAGAATGAGTTTGATTTGGTGTTTCACGGTGTATTGTAATCCAGTGGATTCACTTGCAATTTTGTCGATCTAGATTTAATTAGATCCACTTTATTGGCTAATCAATGGCTCTAGTCATTATGGTGGTGTTTGATCTTTTATCTGAAACTTCAAAATGCTTGATCTGACGGTCGTGATTTAATATTATGAGATGAAGGATTTTAGAATGGGCTTTAAAAGTCCTAATCGGTGCCCTAACGTTTTAAAGCATGTCTGAACCATTTACGGTGTTTGATTAATTGTCTACGGTGTATTTCACTAAGAATTTGAAAGATTTCAAATTGAGGGTCAAGATTTATCGAAACTCGAAGCAATGGATTTTGATTGTCAAATACTCTATTTCAAAGTTTTGAATTACTTCGGATACATCCTTGACATTCGACCTGCCGTCTAATACTTGTATGATGAAATTCAATGGTTCACCTTTAATAAGGGGTAAAATCATAATTTTCAATCTAGATATAATCACATTTGGGACAACTGTTGAAAGTAAAATAGAAAGAAGAAGAAAGTGGGTCCTATAAAGATCCTAAGGAAAAATCGAGGGTCTAGAATGCCAAATTAGGAAAGAATAGAGATGACCTAAAAATGAGAGGTTGTCTAACCACCTTGGTTTTTTAAGATGCCTAAGATCAATTCTAGAAAATTCGTACAGCCCGTCGAAAGAAACCTCTGAACCTTGAGCCAAAATTAGCTGCTGACAATAGCCTAACAAACATAGTTCCCCATTCCTCATCGATCCTAAGA
>JAOXJP010036561.1:0-16584 GCA_025762735.1 Platanus orientalis
GAGTGAGCTGGTCCAATGTCTAATCCTCCTCCTCTATCAATCTTGACCCTTGAATTCCCTTGGATGCTTGATCTTCACTTGATTGAATCGGTTGGTGGTGATCTCCATCATCTTTTGACATCTCCATTGGTAGGCTTTACTAATGGGCTTCAAACTTCAATTGGGCTTTTCTTAAGATTCTACAAGAGAAAATACATATAACATAAATGCGATAATGCTTATTTTAATTATGATAATTATGCAATTTTAAGCAATTATCATCTTGTATTACAAACAATTCAATAATGACTGTCCAAAACATAGTCATGTTCATGTTCATGTTGGCCACTGATCAGCATGGCTATCAAGAAAAGAGCGATTAATCTTTTCTTTGGGAAGTTGTTTTTGACATTTTATATGCCAACTATATTATTCAAATACGTTTCTATCTTTTTTATATAAGTTTTTACATGTTTTCTTCTTCCATTTACTGATATTTATTAGTAGTATGTCTTCCAATATTATCATCTAACTGTAGGTACATGGCCAAGTGTCAGTCTCTTTAGATTTGTGTAAAGCTTGTCTGTGTATCCAACATTGGCATTTAGTCGTCCATATCCAAATCAAAAAAAGTACACAAAAGGGGACTTGAGCAAATCCTAACGGTCAATCATCCCATTACCAAAGGTCAATTCCTGCCAGATGTGTGCATACTTTGTTTTTGAGAAGTGTTGCTATGGTAGATCATCTTCTTATTCACTGCCCCTATGCATTTGAGGTCTGGTCAGACTTTCTTGAGTCTTTGGTATGTCCTGGGTGGTTCCGAAGAAGCTTGAGGGGATTATTTCCTGTAGGATTTCGGCTTTAGGGGCGAGAGCTTGGGTGCTCTTTGGAATGGTCCCTGCAGCTGTTTGGATTATTTGAACTGGAAGGAACAGTTGAACTTCCAAGCTCTGCTCAGAACTAGCCCACATAGTAGCAGCATGGGCTGGAGACTTGATTGTCTTTTGGATCTTTATTTGTAAAGAGTCTAAGGATACGCAATGTATGGATGTCAAGGCAAGATGGAAAGACATAATTAGAGAATAAGTTCATGTGATGGGGTTGATAGCTTTCTGTAGAACTTTATTGAGGCCATGCATAGTATAAAAGGGCAGGTTTTTTTTGACAAAATCTTGCCTTTTTTTTTTTTCTTTCTTTCTATAGTATAATTTTCTTCTGAACTCAACTTAGGCCTTATCCCAATTACTTTGGGGTCGACTAAATGAATCCTGTTCCACATTTCGTTTTATCAGCTCAAAACAACTAATTTTCAAGATTCATGTTTAATTGGGTTTTGTCTAATGGTTTTCACCAGCTGCCAACCTGACAACGTCCTCCTTTATCTGGGCTTGGGATCAGCAGTGGAAAAACCATAGAGGGAGTTATATAATTATCTTACCAAAAAATATAAAACATGTATATAACAAAAGGGGAAGTAAGAGTTTTTGAAATGTAAAACTTCTCATGTACATTTAAAGATATGTACATTAAAATAATGTGTGATTCTCAACTTCCATGTTAATATTTTGCACTCGTTACGAAAATTGAAAAATATTATAATGGTTATTGTGATTTATTATCACCGCCCAATTGGATAGTGTTATCTGCCTATGCTCCTTTTTGCTTTTTTTCATTTTGCTAGTTGTCAGGTCAAAATTGTATATATCATAGTTTATTTTCACCTAAAATGAGATATCCAATGAAATACATAGATCTTGATAACCTTTTGTTTTTACAATGCCAGTAGGTTTCTGACTGCTAACTAATGTAAATGTGGTAGAATCCACCAATTGCAATCCAGTTACTACTAGTATGTTCTGCAACTCGATTGCTTACTAGCAAGGAAGATGAATGTTTTTTAAACCACATAGCTGCTACTAATAGAAGGTATCTGTTGGATGATTGCTTTGTTCTCTATGTAAATCATAAATTTAAGGTGATTTAGAGATGATCATTGATTCCATGCACACTCTCAATGAAGCAAATTCACTAGTTGGTAGAGAGACAGATCTAAAAGGATAAGAAGGCTCTGTCTCAGTGGTGCAATCTTTCTATTGCTTAGTTTTTGTTTTGTAGGATTATTTGACTCCTAATTCTCGAAAACATCAGCAAACTTCGAACCAGTTTAGTAAATTATGTAGCCAAATGCAGCGAATTTTCTTAAATTCTCAGAATATGTGGCAAATTGCAAACTTTTCCATCAAACTGAACAATGAATTTGGTAACTTTGGATAGGTTAAGAGGCTCCTTTCCTCCCTATATGTGCAGAACAAACAACAGGATTAATGCTGGTTCCTTCAAGGGAGATTTCCCATGCTAAAAGGTCTAACCTGTCAGATTTTCCTAACCGTCCAGGATCTCCTCCTTTGTTGGATTCATTCTAAACGGGCCCCTATAGTGATACATGTATCCACTTTTATGCATGAGGGAGAGGAGAGCAGCTTCTTCCTTTATATATATTCTTCTGTTACATTGATTTACTTTTTTTTTTGCATCTGCACCAATTTTGAGCCCACTACTGCAAAACCATGTTTTATTGATTGCTGTCCATAAATGTTCCTTATCATTTTGGCTTACATGATATCTTGCATTAACAGGGTCTCCTGTCAACACATTCGAATTTATTCACCCACTCCTGAAAAGCTTGGACTATGACTTGCCAAAGGCTACCTTAGATGTGCATCGTGCACTTTTTCTGGGGCGTATTTTTTGGGGCGTCTATACTCTCTTGTATCCATGGTTGAATCGATGGTGGCTTCCTCAACCATTGATCCTTCCCGCTGAAGTATACAAGGTTCTTTTTCTCCATTTCTCTTTTGTCTTAAAATTGTAGCATAGGCTTATCATTTGTTCCCCAGATGCTGTATGGATTGTCTGAAATTAATAGGAGATACCAGAGTTTAAGCAAATAAAACTCCTGTATAACCTCTGAGATTTGTTATCACCTAGGTTGTAGAAGTCCCTTGGCTTTTGAGCTTAGAAAGAGAGTTTTGAGTCAAGTTCAAGCCATGAAGATTGACTCCACATCTGGAAAGACTCATGTCTTCCTTGATCTCAACTTGCTTAATTAGCCTGATATATTACAATTGAAGATGTTATACCAAATTGAATGCTTGTTTTATGTCTTTGATTGACACAAAAGCTTGTTTCCATTCTATACATTACACATGACCATTTGATTCATGCAACAAAATAAACAGTGGCTGGACCTTCTCTTAGATAGTCCATAGCCCATATGCAACAATATCAGCATAAACATTATAACACGTTAATCTGTACCTGTATATATCATATTATTATATGTAATGCATGATAAGTGTGTATGGTTTTACTAGTATATTCCATACTATGTATTATGCCATTGGATGATGGTTACAAAATTCCAGTCTACAACTTTAGTTAGTTCTCAGGACTCAGACATGACTTGAAAAAATCCATTTATCCTTTAAGCTGCTGCTCGACAGGTTGGTGTTACTCATTACTTTTCCTTTCTGAAAGCAAAAGCGGAGCTTGGCTACGTTCCTATGGTGAGTTCCCAAGAGGGCATGGCCGCAACTATCTCTTACTGGCAGGAGAGGAAGAGGAAAAGTCTGGATGGGCCTGCCATATATGCCTGGCTCTTTTGTGTGATCGGAATTACTGCATTCTTTGCAGCAGCTTGCTTACCAGATTACGGGCCTGTTGAATTAATTAGATCTATCCACCTTTTCTTCTTCAGATCAATGCTAACAATACGGATAATTTTCATTTTAGCTGTTCTGGCACATGTTTGTGAGGCTATATATGCATGGCGCCTGGCAAAGAGGGTGGATCCTGCAAATGCAAAAGGATGGTTCTGGCAGACCTTTGCTCTTGGTATATTTTCACTGCGTTTCCTGCTGAAGAGGGCCAGGAAGTAGGTCGGTTTTTTCCATTCTGAACACACAGGTTTGTGTTTAGCTTATAATGCAAGTAAAACAGCTTTAAATTGAAAATAAAATAAGTTGCAGGTTGAATTGGTTGTTGATGAGGCTTTTCGGGTTCTATAAGAATCATGGGTTAGGAAGGCAAAGGAGAATCTTGGTCTCCCACAGCTGAAGCAAAATCTGTTTTTTCTGACTTAAGAGAGTTGTATTTTTGACTCATTCCTGAGTTGACTTTCTGAGTCGCTTTTAGGGTTGGCTCTGTATTTCCTGCAAAATAAAATAAAATGTCGAGGGATGGAAACAAGGGACTGGTGATCTGTATCCATGAAATCAACTTGGACTATACAAAGGAAGAATTGGCACAGGGGATAGTGTTTAATACCCATCTAAGAGGGCCCTATTGATCGAAATTAGCAGATGAGCCTAGTGTACACTGTTTGTACTTTTACTGAGTGAATGACGGTAGTTTGCTGCTAGTGAAAGCACCAAAACTCAGTGCTTTGGCTAATCACAATCAGATTTTGGTAGGTCTGAGATGAGAGGGAATTGTCTACAGTTTGAAATGCTTCTACAGTCAAAACGGTCCTATCACAGCCACAAATGTGGGTGTGATTTGAGTAAAGTTTGAAATTCAAATCTCAAGGGTAGAAAAACCGCCCACATTCGTCACTGTGATAATTTGTGGCTGTGATTCGAGTAAAGTTTGAAATTCAAATCTCAAGGGTAGAAAAACCGCCCACATTCGTCACTGTGATAGGACCGTTGGGACTGTGAATGATTTCCTGACTGGTTGAACCCAGTATGGTATGCATACCCTGTATCCAACAACATAGAGGTTCCATACTCTTGGCCACTAGCTGTGGACGGTTGTATGAGGACCATTCACTGGACGGATCTAAAAATTTTCAACGGGTGAATATTATAACCAGTTAATACATGATTTTTTAGATTGTTGATTGTTTCAGTGATGATTAGGGTTCTTGGTTTATGGGGCAGGAAATCTGAGCAGGTTCTCATCCATTGGTTTGTCTAAATCTATATCAGATTGCATCTGCCAGTTGACACTGTTGGAGTGGAATAGTAGCCTGCATACTTTTTATACTTGTTTACGGACTCGGTATCAAAGTGTCCCGACAATTGGCCCTTCCCGAAGGAGGCTACTAGTTGACAATTTGGTAAATGGGCTTTTTGTAGCTTTTTGGTATCAGAAAGAATGCCATGGACCATGGTCTTAGCAGGAAAACTCGAGCTAAAGCTGTCAATGGGATGGCAGCCATTGACAGCACATTAATCCGGCCTGTAAACGGGGCAAGGGGTACAATTTTGGAGTTTGACAAACAATAGGCCAAGTTTGGTCTAGGGTTGACAAATAAATAAGCTTAGACCCCACTGCTTGAATTATGGGCCGAATCCTATATGTTTTCCAAGTAGGAGTTTGGGCCCAAACTGTCCAGTATGGAACTGTGTCTAGCCTTGGGCTTAAATTATTTTGGTCATTATGGCCAAAGTGAGTCCTGAACCTACAACTTATATACCTGGTGAGATGCCATTTATGCCTTTAAATTGAACTAATAACCTGACTTCTTTTTTTTCTTTCTTCTTTTATTTGTCTCAAATGAAATTTGTGGCATTCGTTCAAGCTTGGCATATGCAAACAGGCAATAGTTTCAAACTTTCCATTTTTAAAAAGGTGATGTTTCCACACTTAATCAGGTTCAGCGATTCTTTCCAAGCATGCATCTCTATGTTTTTTATGCAAGAACTCAGATATTCATTGTTTAGAAGCATTAGAGCGGCTGAGATGAAACATGAAACGGGTTCTCTTCAATGGAGATGCCTTGAAATAGTATTAAAGGCATGCAAGCAAGCTCTAAATCTGCACTAGTAGGGCCACTGGATTGGTAATCATCCCGATAATAATAAAAAAAAAAACATTTTTGCAAGCATAGATGGGTTTAGTCTGGTCTTTCACCTTTGAGAAAAGTCTTGCGAGGCAATATACCCTTATCAATCAACTAGGAAGTCAAATAGGAAAGGTCATTCTAGGCCTGTAGGATAGGTTTGCATGGCATAATCGCATTTGGAGGATATTTTATTTTATATTTTTTTGGTTATATATGGAGGAAATTTAGACAAGAATATCAAATGTTATAGCTTAGTTGGCAGCCAAAAGATTCCACATTTTTTTACATCACCCCCTCCTCACGTGGCAAATATTAGAGTTAAATTGCGTTGCCACATAAGAAAAATGAAAAAGGCTGTCCCTTTTGTTGCATTTCCTTGTTCAAAAAGTTTGATACCCCTTATCAAATGCATTGTCTGCAATGGTCACCTCATTCATCTACGAGAACGAAAGAGGTGTGTTTCAAGAGATACAGTTAGACAGTGTGTGTGATCTTTTAGAGGAAAACTTCCATGGCCTGCCTTATTACGAAAGGCACAGACATCCCGCTGCCACAAGTTAGAAATGAGTTGCAAGCATCCATAAGCTTTAAGTTCTTGTGGTGATGAGCTCGAAATACCCTCCGTTCAAGTTGATACTTTAGAAGGAAAAAGGATTCAATCAGAGCGCGCGCAAGAAAAGGGCGTGATTTACTAATTTTCAAACCATGTATTATCAAGGGTCCCAATCCAGTAGGCGATTTTTAACGTTGCACTACAATTGTAATCAACCTTTTAGTATCATGGGTCCCAAATCCTTATCAGGTTGCCAATTTTCAACGAAACTATAATCAATCTTGTATTATCATGGGTCCCAATCCGGTAGCCAATTTTCAACACGTTGCACCGTAATTATAGTCAATCAATCTTGTATTTTCATGGGTCCCTATCCCATAAAATCCCTCCTGCACATTGATCTCTTTAAAAATCAAATAACCACTGGTAATTTCCTTTCTTTTACCATCTCTCTCTCTCTCTCTTTCCCCAAGGACCTTGACCTCTCCTCTCCATTGTCCCCAAGAAAAAATTTCAGAGAAACACGAGTCCATACAGGTCTCGAGATTCCGGTTTGCTAGGTGAACTGGCTTGGCTGGGTTTACCGCATTGTTATTAAACCCGGACCAGACATTGACTCAGTCAAGAAGCTGGGTCATTGGATAACCAGTTCAACCAGTGGGTCATTGGTCAAACCACAGGGTCAATAAAAAATTGAAATATTTTATAAAAATTAAATAAATAATAAACTAAGTCTAAAAAATTATATTATAATTTTGTATCAAATATTATTAAAATTATAATGCAAATTAAAAAATGTATAAATTTGTAGGATAATAATGAAAATTAGTTTAGATTATTATCTTTTGGTGATATGAGCAAAGTAAAAGATGATTCTATGGTATAGTGGTTAGTACAATGA
The DNA here is from genome assembly GCA_025762735.1 of Platanus orientalis. Classification (NCBI taxonomy): domain Eukaryota; kingdom Viridiplantae; phylum Streptophyta; class Magnoliopsida; order Proteales; family Platanaceae; genus Platanus; species Platanus orientalis. The sequence continues at coordinate 7,285 of JAOXJP010036561.1, forward strand.
GTTTTAAGTTTAGAAATGAGAGTTCCAATCTTATTAAAACTTGTTTTTTATCCTTTAATAATTTAAAAACTCAGGTTCAAAAGATGATCCAACCAGTCAAGGTGAACGGTTCAACAAAAAAACTTAATAGAAACCCAGATCGGTTGATGTGCCGTGTCACTGGTTTACCAGTCTAGCCGGCTGGTCCAGATTTAATAACAACTATGGTTTACCATTTATATCAACCCAGTCCTGGTTTGCCTAAAGCCCGGAAGAGGGAAGATCCTTGCAGAGAGTTTGGATCTTCTTCAACAAGTTAAAATACATTAATATGCAATTGTTTTTAATATACGACAAGTCTAAAGGGAAAATTTTATAAGACAGCTATAAGACCAGCCATGCTTTACGAAACAGAATGTTGGGCAATCAACAAACAACAAGTACATAAAATGAGTGGGGCCGAAATGAGGATGCTGAGATGGATAAGTAGCAAGACTAGAAAAAATAAAATTAGGAATGAATTTATTCATTAAAGTTTAGGGATAACGTCAATAGGCGATAAAATGAGAGAAAGTCGATCGAGATAGTTTGGACATATGCAATGAAGACCAGTGTGATAAATTTTTAAATTCTAATCAATTTGGGATAGACAGCATATTATTTTAGTTGAACCTACTGCAAAGGATCCGATTCCCTGGCAGAGATTGGTCCAGAGGGGAAGGAAAAAAAGGTCCGAAGGCTCATTGAAGTCCCAAATCTTCATCCCCTCCTGCTTAAAACGCGAAAAGGGGTATTTTCGTAAATATGAAAAAAGTTGGGCAGTATGTGCATTTCCCGCTCTTTTAATCCTTTCCCAGTTTCCCTACCTCGACCCTCGTCCCCTCCTTGCTTTCCCTCTCAAAAGAAGAGCCTAGAGGCCCAAGACTAAACAACATTTCGGATACAAGCAAAAGAAACCCTAATCCCAAAAACACATCCTTTGGATTCTTTCCCCCTTAATATAACCCAACAATGTCTGCCACCAACGCAAAGCCTTAAGGTCTTAAACCTCTCTCTCTCTCTCTCTCTCAAGTCTCTCTCTCTCAAGTTAAAATACGCGTCGAGCCAAAATGCAGGCGCCAGTCCTTTTTGACTCTAAACCCTTTGTATGTGTCCATCGTTCCAGAAAAACCTACTTTCTAAGACATCCGAATGCCCTACCTCACTCAACAAATATTACAATGTGAATCAAGGAACACGAAGTCTTCTATTGTCATCTTTCCATCACACAAGAGAAGGTTCCTTTTCTACAATCCCCATATAGAGAAAAAGAATCATGTCTATCCCAGTTTAAGTCTTCAACTCAAGACTCATTTCTCTCACAAATGGGTTTTCTCCAAGCCACATTCTTCTACTTGATTTTACTAAATATAGGTAGAACAGTTGCAAGAGAAGATGAATGGAAGACTGCTACTGCAACATACTCCAAAGAAACAGATGGGTCCATCATCAATGGTACTTTTCTTGCTTCTAATCTCACTCTATGAGGCTCCCAACTACATAATATTACTCTTTATCTCCTATTTTTCAGTGTTATTATTTGATTTCAAGAGAACTGTTATCATCGTCCCTATGGACTGTTGCAGAAGGTGCTTGTGGTTATGGGGACCTTCACAAGGCAACATATGGGAAGTACAGTGCTGGACTAAGTAGCGTGTTATTCAACAGAGGGCGTACCTGTGGGGGGTGCTTCGAGCTAAGATGCGTCGACCACATCCACTGGTGCTTGCAAGGGAGTCCTTCTGTTGTCATTACTGCCACAGATTTCTGTCCCCCGAATTACGGGCTTCCATCTGATTATGGTGGTTGGTGCAATTTCCCACAAGAGCACTTCGAAATGTCTGAGGCTGCTTTCGCTGAAATCGCAGAGAGAAGAGCTGATATAGTGCCTGTACAATATAGAAGGTAAGAATCTCCAATCCCATGGATAGGGAAATTCACATTGTTAGTCCCATTTGAGAAACTATGAACGTGCAATTCTTAGAATTTGTATAGGTTATTGAGTAGTTGGTCTGCCACAGTATATTTCCTCAAAATTGTTCAAAGTTTATACACATTGAGTAGCCATTGTTGGCAAGTAGGAGAGTACAGAGTATTTAATCACAGTAGTACTTTGATGTTTCTCTGCTGTTCTGTTTTTTTGCTAAAGGGAACATAATTCATGTGGATGTGTAGGGTGAACTGTGAGAGAGATGGGGGGCTAAGATTTACAGTCAGTGGGAGTTCTTACTACTATCAAGTCCTGATCACCAATGTGGGTCTGGATGGTGAGGTGGTCGCAGTGAAAGTGAAAGGATCAAAGACAGGGTGGATACCTATGGTAAGAAACTGGGGCCAAAATTGGCAATGCAACATAAACCTTGCAGGGCAGCCTCTATCTTTCGAGGTGACTAGCAGCAATGGAAGAACGATTACGTCTTACCATGTTGCTCCAGCAAATTGGCGGTTTGGTCAGACATTTGAAGGGAAACCGTTCTAGAAGAGAGCTGAAAAGCTTCAACACTTCAAATAGGGAACTTGGGATATAGAAAAGAGAAGAAAGGAAGGAATTTCTGAGCTTCATTTCATATAATGGGGGTCTCAAAAAATAAATTCCTAGTCATTAGTCATCAGTTTTGGGGATCAATGAACTTTGATACCCATAGTTACGGATTTCTGTACTGAAAGGCGTTCAGAAGTAACCAGCAGTATTACAAAGTCCCTGACATTGTCAAAGAAGGCAAGACAGTTACTCTTAGCTACAATAGAAAGTGAAAGACATTAAGAGAGCATATGGGGTCCTATGTTGATATCCTTTTGAATATGCTGATTAGAAAATACAAATGTTGATGGAAAGTGTCACTGTCAAAATGAAACTATATGCACACCTACTGCTTTCCACCTCCAATGTTCCAGCTTTTATCTGCTTTCCTGGTTTCATAGAGTAGATCTAGATGCCAAAGGAAAAATTAAAGAAAAGATAAGAAAGACACTTCAACACAATCAAAGGCACCAACCACAACATCCAAATTCTATAATAGTCTTACAATGTCGGTGTTGAACACGGGCAGTGGCTGACACCTCGACACCCCAAGCACCTATACTGTTCTTTTTGTATCTTAATGATAATATCTTACATTGGCATTATATCCATTAACTGTTAGAAATTATAGGTGAGACAATTAAATAAACAAAGGATAACAAAAACATGGGAAAGGTCAGTTGAGGTTTCATTAGTTTCCAGGGTAATGCATTTCAAAATTTGTGTGCATGTCCAATTAGGATATTTTGATAAGCTACCTGTTACATGGATTATTTCCTGAATTCATTGACCTCGTTATATGTTCTTCACAAATAAAGAAGCAACTTCTTTAGGTTCTGTACAAATTACATTCTCTTGCAACATCAATAATTTCCTTCTCCCTCTTTGTTTTTGTATCAGTGAATTTCAAGAAGAGTACAGCTACATCCATGAATGAATTTTATTGAGGAAGCATTTCAGAATGCATTTTGGTATTTAAGTGGTAATCAGAACCATAGCTCATAGACAACACCAATCAGATTATCATATAATCTCTAAATCACATCACACTGGACAGTAGACATTACAGGCAACTTTACCATCTCTAAGAAAAGTTGACATATTACAAGCTGGTGGATGAATTGGATAAATCCGAAGCCCTAAGGACTAAATGCATAATGGTGTGGATATGCATATGTAATCCAATTTAAGCCCCTCCTTCGTATTTCATCCTATCTTCTCTTGTACTTTCTTCTGAAATTTCTCCTGCCTTTGAATAAATTACTCATGACCAAGTGGGGAAACAAAAAACAGTTGATGCGACTTTTGAGCGATGGCTATACAAATTTGCTCCATAAAAACATAACCTACAGCATACAAGTGAAAAGAACCTAACATATATTGATTTGTACACTGCCATGAAATAGCCACAATTTTAATGCAATGATATTCTTGATTTCTTAACCAAAAAATGGTCATGCATGTGCTATGACTTTTTCATTCAGCCAGTGTGATTGTAAAATGCAATCAGACCTTTACTGTAGGTATTATTGAACTCTATGAACCTCTTCCTCCATGATATACTTATGTAATCTTGGAAGGCAGCCTCCATCTTTCAAGGTGACTAGCAGCAACAGAAGAACAGTTACTTCTTACCATGTTGCACCATCAAATTGGCGGTTTGGTCAGACATTTGAAGAGAAACAGTTCTAGAAGAGAGTTGGAAAGCTTCAACACTCCAAATATGGAACTTGGGATGTGGAAAAGAGAAGAAAGGAAGGAATTTCAGAACTTCATTCCATATAATAGGGTCTAACAGAATTAATTCCTAGTTAAGAGTCATCAGTTTTGGGGATTTATGAACTTTGATACCCATAGTTACAGATTCCTGAATTGCAGGTCGCTCAAAAGCACCCACCAGTATCACAAAGTCCCTGACATTGTCAAAGGAAACAAGACAATTACTCTTAGCTACAATAGAAAGTGAAAGAAATTGAGAGAGCATATATGGTCCTAAGTTAATGTCCTTTTGAATATGCAGATTAGAAAATTTAAATGTTGATGGAAAGTGTATTGTCAAAAAGAAACTCTATGCACACCTCCTTTCCACCTGCTATGTTCGGCTTTAATCTGCTTTCCTTGTACATTCTGTATCTTGTTGTTTCTGTTTCCTTCTTAATAAAATCATCGTTAATCATCAAAAATAAAAATTCTATAATTGTCTTACAATGTTGGTGTTGGACACAGACAGTGGCTGACACCTTGACACCCCAACACACCTATACTGTTCGAATAGTATCTAGATGAAAATAAATTAAATTAGAATACCCATTAACCATCAAAAAATATAGTTAAGTCAATTATATAAACAAAGGATAACACCAACATGGGAAAGGTCAGTCGAGGTTTCATCATAGTTTCTGGGGTACTGCATTTCAAAAAATATCTGCATGTACAATTAGGATATTTTGATAAGCTACCTGTTAAATAGATTATAATCAATTGCTATTCCTGTGCACCTGAACTCATTTACCTCAGTATCTGTTTTTCACAAATACAGAAGCAACTTCTCCAGGTTCTCTACAAATTAAATTCTTTTGCATTATCAACAATCTCTCCCTTTTTGTTTTTGTATCAGTAAGTTAGTACAGTTCTATCCATGAATGGATTTTAATTGAGGAAGCATTTCAGAATGCTTTTTTGGTATTAAGTGGTAATCAGAACCATAGACCATAGACTACACCGATCAGATATCGTATTATCCATGAATCATGTCACACTGAACAGTAGACATTACAGGCAACTTTACCATCTCTAAGAAAATTTGATATATTCCAAACTGGTGGATGAATTAGATAAATCCAAAGCCCTAAGCACTCAATGCATAACGGTGTGGATATGCATATGTAATCCAATTTAGGTTCCTCTTTCATATTTCATCCTATCATCTGTTGTACTTTCTTCTGAAATTTCTCCTTTTCTGATTAAATTATCATGAACAAGTGGGGAAATGAAAGGCAATACAATTTCTGGGCTATGGCTAATCCAAGAAATTGTCAATCTGATGCAGATAGGAGAAAGAATGGGGCTGTCATAATGTAGAGTATTATGAAATACTATTCCATTCTTTCCAAATGTGACAAAGTTGCTCCATTAAAGCATAACTTACACCATGGAAGTGAAAAGAATCCAAAGTATACCGGTTTGTACACTGCCGTGAAATAGCCACAGATTTAATTCAACAATATCCTTGATTCCTTTACAAAAAATTGTTGTGCATTGGCTTGACTTTCTCATTCAGTCAGTGTGAGTGTAAAATGCAATCATACCTTTACCACAGGCACTAGTGAACTCTATGATATAATTATGTAATCTTTCCCAACACAATCAGTTGTAAGAGACATGTCTTCATTCTCCTATAAGAACTCCAAAGATCTAGAAAAATATTTCTCAGTTTCCTTCCTTGCAACAGCTGAAAGAGCTGTTTCTCCATTTGCATCAAACCCATTTACCAAATTCTAAGGTTGACTTACCTGATTCACATCCCACCATTTTCATCAAATGGACTCACAAATCTGATGATGCAAAACTCGATTAAAGTTCTCAACAGAGCATTGAAGTCCTCAGTCTTGGCCTGTAAACTACTATGCATTTTCAGACACGAGAAGATGTTCGTTCTTGCTTTTCAACATTGTAATCATATCGGCAAACAACTACACATGAGGCCTATACAACTCCACTCAAACATCCTCAAAGACAAAATCAGTAAATCACATCAAGCAAACAAATTTTAGTCCTTCGTGCCTTGTAACCATGCATGGGATTGGTTATTGTCATATAAATAATTAAAGAACTATAGGGTAATGAGATATTTAACAGGAATTACTGCAACTATGAAACTGATAAAGAAACTACTCAATTAATGAGGAAGACATATTTAATACATTCAAGGCACCTCTAAGGTGCGGAAGGGGGAGGGGAGGGAAGAAACATTAAGATAAAATAATCAGCTGCAATCAAATTTCTGAAAACTTCATTTCCTCTTGGCTGTCTTCCCTCGTGAAATCATCATTCTTCTATCAAGAAAACCAAACGAAAAAAGTTTCAAATTTCCCTAAGAAGAGCCATATAAGCACAACTTGACTCAGATCATAGCACAAATGAATGTAGTATGGAAATTCTCCAAAAGCCATATACATATTTCAGTTGGACAATGGAAAGGCCATAAAAGATTGTCAAGATCAGCTCTGCGAATGCTGATTAAAACAAAGTGAAATCTCTTTTTTCACAAAAAGAACTGAAAGCTGCATTCAATTAAAGGGGAAATAACAACATAATAGCAGTCATGATTCATGCAGCATTTAGCCTTGTGGAAGAATGATTTTGGATTTAGAAATTTATTTATCATCACAGAAATAAGAGGTAACCCTGCCATCACCAAAGAACACAGACTTCTTTCATCAATTACTCAGCTATCCAAAAACTTTCAATTATTTATACCAAAGACAGGTGCTGGCCTCAAATTGTTCAACAGCAGCACTAAAGCACTAAACATACAAATATGTCAATTAATACAGAAGATTGCTGGAAAATTAATACAATTCACCAAGAGCTGAATAAAAAATAAAAGCCATATCTCTTAAAAGGAAGCTCAGATATGTGCCTTTCCAGGGAAGTACGGCCTCTCTAGGGGGTTGCCAATGCGGCAGTGTGCCAAAAAGGAAGCTCAGAAGCCATAAGATGCCCAATGCCCAAAATAAAATAATATAAAAAAGAATGAGGAGAAAATTGCATAACTAAAAGGTGAAAATTACACCAAAGTGATAGAATAGGTTCCCAATTCACACAAGGTGGTAATCGAATTCAAATTTTTATATTAGGGTTTGTAACGATGCAATGACGCATTCGAAACCTAAGTTCTTTGCAAGAACAGCGATACTAAAATCAGAACAAATTTTAGGATCAGAATGGAAGAATTGCAGTAAATATTAAAAAAAAAAAAAAAAAAAAAAAGAAAAAACGCTTCATATGCAGTTTCAAAACAAGAACTTCGAAATCATGATTAACATCCCTGAAATTATAAATTCATCAAATTAGTCCGAGTATTAGTTGAGTCTCGAGGCTAACACTACAGAGGCTAACACTACAGAACCGAATTGCCGAAGAATCGAAAGCAAACCTTCATCCTGACAAAGCCTTCGTTCTGCCTCTGGAGCTATCGAAGAACAGCTATTAGATCAACTTCATTAAGCGCCTTACCGTAGATTCCATCTCTCGCTCTAACGATTACTACCATTCTTAGCTCGCTTCAGTGCCTGACCGGTCTGATCGCTTCGATTCTGAGGTTCCTCCCCCTCAGCAAGGCTGTTCGACTCTTGCTCTTAAGTCGCATTTTGTTGATTCCGCTCTTCGAGCTCGTGAATTTTGCTTTCTCCGCACCTTTGGTAGGTTTTATTTCCAGAATCCGACGACCGCCATGGAAACCCAATGAAGATAACGCGAATAATCCAATAAAAGACTGATAAGCAACGTAGAAAGAATGAATAAATATTTTAGCATACGGAAAAGATGTTCTGTCCGGACACCATGAGACTTCAAATAGAATAAAAAGGGCGGGACTTTGATAAAATTTCAAAGTCCCGCCCATTTTATTCCTTGTGAAGCCCCATATTGATATTCTGGACACCATCTCGACGGCAAGATCCAAGACAAGTACAAATGGATGCTTCGATTTAGAGTCTAGGATACCAGGGACGTCATATGGAATAAAAGGAAAAAATGTTCAGGGATGAAAATGTGTTTGTAGTGTATACGGTGAATGATAACCTGACATGTGTTGTATTCGGGGTTAGAAACGTTCCAAAAAGTGTTCAGATGAAAAAGTAAATATTCATAAAGAGACCAAATTCAAAAATACATCACGTGTTAATCAGTGGCATGCTTATAAAGGTCTATGTCAACACAGGCAATCATTCTCCAGAATAAAATGGGTGGATAATGCATTTTTTTTTAATATGAATATACATTTTACTCCATATTGGACAGGACATTTGCTCCTTTCATTAAAAGGAAGTTACTGCCAGGAGAACTCTTCACCTACAAAAAGTCCCTAGCATTTGGTGTTACTTCTAAAGTGCCCCTAATATGCCCCTTGCATGCAGCAGATTTCCTGGAGCGACCTGAAGCACTAGGGCACCGGTGAGGCGGTGACATGTGGGTGGAAAAAGTGGAAAAAAATCGGTAATGTTTTTTCACCCATGTGCCATCTGATGCCCTGGTGCTTTAGGGTCACTCTAGGAAAAGTGTTGTAGAAAATCTTCTTTTAAACATAAAGCAGATTTCTTGAAAAGGAGGAGTTTTAGTTGACTAGAGAGCGAAATGTAATAAGCCAAACCAATAAGGGTAGCTTTGAAGAAGAAGAAAAATAAAAGGTAGTTTCAATTGACACTGATCAAATTTCGAAGTCCTCTTTCCCTAGGGGTGGGCATGGGTCGGGTCAGTCCATGGTAGGCACAGACCCAGCCTTATAATTATATACCGGGTTCGGGCCTGTAAGGGTGGGCTCGGGCCCAACCCTCATTAATTGACAGGGTCTCGGGCCGGGTTATAACTCTGCTAATGTTTGTATCTTCAAACATTGTCGGTCTCAAGCCTGGATAAAGGAGGAGGGTGGCGTCAAGTTGAGAGCCGGCCTTAATAAACTATTCAAACCTTAAACATGAATCCTAAAAATACGTTATATCGATCTAATACTAGGGCGTACCCTTTAAGCGACGCGCCTC
>JAOXJP010036572.1:0-16583 GCA_025762735.1 Platanus orientalis
TAGTGGATGTTCACCACAATCCCCCGTGTGCATAATTTCTAACCTTAAATAGGAGTTATGAACCACAAGGCAGATGTATGTAAGTTTATCCCACATTTAGTTGTTTTGCAACACAAGCCCACACATATGTAACGTCTTACCTTTTTCAAAAAATGAAGCACCATAATCCCACACGTGTATGACATCGTCACATTTTTTAGAGTTGTGTACCACAAGCTCAAACGTGCAGATCTGTGGTGCCTTCGAATCATTCACGCACTACAAGCCCAGATGTGCAAAAATTTGCACCAAATTTGTTAGTTTTATGCCACAAGCCCCACATGCGTTACATTGTACCATTTTCAGGATTTTTGTTGCTCAATCCCATACACGCATATCATGGTTCTCTCTTGAGGAGTTTTTCACCACAATCCCAGACATATGCCTTCTTCCATACCTAATTTAAGAGTTTTACAACTAGCCCCACACATCCATAAGTTTTGTCCATTTATAGAAGTGGTGCACCAGAAGCCTACACTTGCATAACTTTCTCCCATTTTAGGTGTTACACACTAATACTCCACACGTGCATGATTTCAGACCATTTATAGTGGATGTTCACCATAATCTGCCGTGTGCATAATTTCTAACCTTAAATAGGAGTTATGAATGACAACGCAGATGTTTGTTACTTTGTCCCACATTTAGTTGTTTTGCAACACAAGCCGACACATATGTAACATCTTACCTTTATCTCAAAATGAAGCACTATAATCCCACACGTGGATGACATCCTAAGATTTTTGGAGTTGCGTGCCACAAGCTCAAACATGCAGATCTTTAGTGCATTTGAATCATTCATGCACTACAAGCCCAGTTGTGCCAAAATTTGCACCTAATTTGTTAGTTTTTTGCCACAAGCCCCACATGCGTTACATTGTACCATTTTGAGGAGTTGTGTTGCTTAATCCCATACACGCATAGCTTGGTTCTCTCTTGAGGAGTTTTTCACCACAATCCCACACGTGCCTTCTTTCATGCCTAATTTAAGAGTTTTGCAACACTAGCCCCGCTCACGCATAAGTTTTGCCCATTTATAGAAGTTATGCACCACAAGGCCACACCTACATAACTTTGTCACATCTTAGGGGTTACACGCTAATACTCCACGCGTGCAAGATTTCGGACCATTTGTTGTGGATGTTCCACACAATCCCCCGTGTGCATAATTTCTAATCTTAAATAGGTGTTATGAACCACAAGGCAGATGTGCATAACTTTGTGCGTCAATTAGGAGTTCTGCAACATAAGCCCGCATGTACGTAACGTCTGACCTTTATCTCAAAATGTAGCAGGATAGTCTCACACGTGTGTGACAACGTAACATTTTTTGGAGTTTTGCACCGCAAGCCCAAACGTGAAGATCTTTGGTGTATTTGATTCATTCATACACAACAAGCCCAGATGTGCAAAAATTCGCACCTAATATGTCAATTTTCTGCCACAAGCCCCACGTGCGTTGCATTGTAACATTTTGAGGAGTTGTGTTGCTTAATCCCACACACACATAGTTTGGTTCTCTCTTGAAGAGTTTTTCACCACAATCCCACTCGTGCCTTCTTTTGTACCTAATTTAAGAGTTTTACAAGACTAGCCCCGCACATGCATAAGTTTTGCCCATTTATAGAAGTTATGCACCATAAGCCCACACCTGCACAACTTTGTCACATATTAGGGGTTACATGTTAATACTCCACACGTGCATGATTTCGGACCATTTCTAGTGGATGTTCACCACAATCCCCCGTGTGCATAATTTTTTACCTTAAACAGGAGTTCTGAACCACATGGTTGATGTGCGTAACTTTCTCCCTCATTTAGTTGTTCTGCAACACAAGCCCACACGTACATAATGTCTTACCTTTATATCAAAATGAAGCACCATATGAAGAAGAAACGGCTTATTACACTCATGATCCTCGTACAGAGATACTTTATTGGTTCTCCTACAACCTTGCAGAAGAATACAATCTCCATCTGGCTAACTGGATACTATTCAAAGACCGCTTGTGCACTCTCAATCAAAAGAACTATGCAGAGATACCTATCATGATTGCAGTAGATCCCTTTGCAGACCCATAACATCCCATCTCAGAACGCTTGTTTGATAGTCTCTTGGCATTCTTTGACCGTACTGGATTCCTTAAAGAAAGTTCAGCTGAGTCATCCTCTTTTGTCGGACATTGGGATGACCCCGCCGACTTTGATAGTGACTAAAGAGACATGGCATCCTCTTCACGTGAAGCCGACCTTCACATGCCCGCATGTGATTTTAGCTGAGCTGTTATCTTATATGGCAGCCTATGTGTATTATGCTATGTTTAAGTTTGTTTGCTGATGGAACAAGTAGGAATGTCTCTCCGGCGGAAGCAGGCTTGAATTGGCAAGCAAAAAATGTAGTAGCCCAGAATCAAATAATGAAAAAGATTCTTAGAGGCCAAGAAAAATTGTCTTAGAAGGTTGACAGAAAACTGGCTACAATAAAGGATCTTATTTTAGAAGTCAAGGAAAGGATTCAGAAGCTTGAAAAGGAACTGTATATGATTGCTACCACTGTTAACGAATTCTCGATAGCATCACAGCAGATTGCTTCTAAAGAAGCAGAAAGGCGTCATCTCCAAAACCAGTTGAGGTCTCTTGAAGGATCATCATCCACACAAACACCAAACCCTATCACCTCACCGGTCGCCTCCTCTTTGTCCTATAGATCCCCTCCAGAATCACCCTTCATGGCACCCAAAAACACCATGCAACCAATCTATGTCGCCCCTCCATCAGAATCATACATTTCAAACCTTCCTACTCATCTTCAACCTTTGTCTGCACCAGAATACCGTCCTCAAAAGGTGGAGTAACCAATTCTATTGAACCAGCACTTGTATGATATGTTTCCAAAATCATATCACCATGTGATCAAACCCAGATATGCAGAACCAGAACCCCCTAGGCCCAAGTCTAAACCAAACCCGGTGGCTGACCCACCAGATCCCACTATAGGTGCATCGTCCAAACCAGACCTGTTCCCTATTGATTTTGCAGACCAACCTAATCCTATTTCCTCCTTTCTCCATTGTCCTCTTCTGTTCTGGTTTCTCCATTGTCCTCTTCTATTATGGTTTTCTCCTTTGTTGTCATAAGTTGGTATCAGAGCCATGGCTACGTCCATGGATAGCTAAACTTCTTCAGTCTTGCTTTATAATCTAATCTCTTAGTACTGTTACTAGTTGTTTTTACCTTACAAAGTACTATTTTTGATCACCTTAGACCAGTATACACTGTTCCTATCATAACCAGTATGCTCTGTAGTTGCCGCTTTGTCGGATCTTCTATATCGAAAAACGTGACTACAAACTGAAGTATGCTCTGTAGTTACCGTTTTGCTAGATCTTCTACATCAAAAAAGGGAAGCAAAGGAATAACAGAAAACTAAGTCTGACATAGAAACCTAGGAGTTTACTAGCTTAGCCTGGCCGCTGGCCTACTGTAGCAACAACAAAGACTCTAGTCCTCTGACAAGGTATCCCTCTTATGGGGAAGATGTTATGGCAGAGAACCTCATATGTTGGATAACTCCCATAGGTACCAATCTAGGAACTGAATTGTCTTATTCCTTGCTGGGTTATAAACGTCTCTTGAGAAGGCCATTGTTGAGTGGTGATAGGCCGTGGTAGAGACATCAGCATTCATAGGAATATGTCTTCTTAATATATTTCAAGTCAAAGGTAAAAATAATCAGTAGCAGTAGCTTACTGGATTAGAAGAGCAAGACAATTTCATAAACACTTTCACTTTCGTTACGGATCTTCCTCAACCATCTTTGTCCCCAACTCCTTCTTTCTCGTCCACATCCTCATTTAAGTCAGTCACTTCCTCTAAGCTTGAGTACTTGTATGAAAGTACTTGCCTGATGAAACTCGAGTTCCTCCAACAAGCTTTCCTGTTGTAAATCCTTATTCTGTGTATATGAAACCCCCTTCTGGACTCAAACAGACTCTCAAAAAACTCATAGGCAAACCCACTCCCACTTTGGTAAAAGAATATGTCCAAGCTTCCAAGTTTAATCAAAATCAAGTCCCTGCAAATGAGGTAGAACATTTCTTCCCGATTGAGCTCCCTCGAGAGTACTTCCAACCCTCGTTATCCCAAGGATACACTCACATCCATTTTGGAGCAGTTAAGATTGCTCTTACTTTTCATGGCAGGAAAGGTCTACCAATTGTTTCACATTTAGGGCTTTTGGATACACGGTTCACCCAATACCAGCATTCAGTTATTGGAAACATCCAAACTACACTAAATGTTGGCACAGTGTTCATCACTCTCTATCCAAACTTTAACCTACCCCTAAATGATCCTCATGCATTCAATGCCCTGGCCGTACAGGTCCAGATCTCAGGAGCACCTCATATTGCCACCTCTTGCATAACTTTGTCACATTTTAGGGATTACATGCTAATACTCCACACGTGCATGATTTCAAACCATTTATAGTGGATGTTTACCACAATCCCCCGTGTGCGTAATTTCTAACCTTAAATAGGAGTTATAAACCACCAAGCAGATGTTCATAACTTTGTGCATCATTTAGAAGTTCTACAACACAAGCCAACACGTACGTAATGTCTTACCTTTATCTCAAAATGAAGCAACATAATCCCACACGTGTCTGACCTCGTAACATTTTTTGGAGTTGTGCACCAAAGGCCCAAACTTGCAGATCTTTGGTGCATATGAATCATTCATGCACTACAAGGCCAGATTTGCAAAAATTAGCACATAATTGGTTAGCTTTATGCCACAAGCCCCACGTGTGTTGCATTGTACCATTTTGAGCAGTTGTGTTGCTTAATCCCACACACGCATAGCTTGGTTCTCTCTTGAGGAGTTTTTCACCACAATCCCATACATGCCTTCTTTGGTACCTAATTTAAGAGTTTTGCAACACAAGCCCCACACATGCATAAGTTTTTCCTATTTGCAGAAGTTGTGCTCCATAAGCCCACACCTACATAACTTTGTCACATTTTAGGGATTACACGCTAATACTCCAGACGTGCATGATTTTGGACCATTTATAGTGGATCTTCACCACAATCCCCTGTGTGCATAATTTCTAACCCTAAATAGGAGTTATGAACCACAAGGCAGATGTGCGTAACTTTGTCCCTTAGTTAGAAGTTCTGCAACACAAGCCCACACGTACATAACATCTTACCTTTATCTCGAAATGAAGCACCATAATCCCACACATGTATGAGGTCGTAACATTTTTTGGAATTGTACACCACAAGCGCAAACATGCAAATCTTTGGTGCATTTGAATCATTCACACACTATAAGCCCAGATGTCCCAAAATTCGCACCTAATTTATTAGTTTTATGCCACAAGCCTTATGTGCGTTACATTGTACCATTTTGAGGAGTTGTGTTGCTTAATCCCACACACGCATAGTTTGGTTCTCTCATGATGAGTTTTTCACCACAATCCAACACGGCATTCTTTTGTACCTAATTTAAGAGTTTCGCAACACTGGCCCCACAAATGCATAAGTTTTGCCCATTTACAAAGGTTGTGCACCACAAGCCCACACCAGCACAACTTTGTCACCTCTTAGGGATTCACACTAATATTCCACACGTACATTATTTCAGACCATTTATAGTGGATTTTCACCACATTCCCCCGTGTGCATAATTTCAAACCATAAATAGGAGTTATAAACCCTAAGGCAGATATGCTTAACTTTGTCCCACCTTTAGGAGTTCTGCAACACAGGCCCACATGTACAGAACATCTTACCTTTATCTCAAAATGAAGCACCATAATCACACACGTGTGTGACATTGTAATATTTTTTGGAGTTGCTCACCATAAGCCCAAACGTGCAAATCTTCGGTGCATTTAAATCATTCATGCACTGCAAGCCCACATGTGCGAAAATTCGCACCTAATTTGTTTGTTTTGTGCCATAAGCCCCACGTGCAATACATTATACCATGTTGAGGAGTTGTGTTGCTTAATCCCACACACGCATAGCTTTGTTCTCTCTTAAGGAGTTTTTCACCACAATCCCACATGTGCCATCTTTGATACCTAATTTAAGAGTTTTCCAACATAAGACCAACACATGCATAAGTTTGCCTATTTGTAGAAGTTGTGCTCCTCAAGCCCACACCAGCATAACTTTGTCACATTTTAGGGATTACATGCTAATAATACTCCACCCATGCACGATTTCAAACCATTTATAGTGGATATTGACCACAATCCCCGTGTGCATAATTTATAACCTTAAATAGGAGTTATGATCCACCAGGCGGATGTGCGAAACTTTATGCCTCATTTAGTTTTTCTGCAACATAAGCCGACACGTACGTAACATCTTACCTTTATCTCAAAATGAAGCAACATAATCCCACACGTGTCTCACATCGTAATATTTTTTGGAGTTGTACACCACAAACCCAAACTTGCAGATCTTTGGTGCATATGAATCATTCATGCACTACAAGGGGATGTGCCAAAATTCGCATGTAACTTGTTAGTTTTATGCCACAAGCCCTACATGCGTTATATTATACCATTTTCAGGAGTTGTGTTGCTTAATCCCACACACGCATAGTTTGGTTCTCTCTTGAGTTTTTCACCACAGTCCCACACGTGCCTTCTTTCGTACCTAATTTAAGAGTTTTGCCACACTTGCCCCACACATGCATAAGTTTTGCCCATTGACAAAAGTTGTGCACCACAAGCCCACACCTGCACAACTTTGTCACATTTTAGGGATTCACTCTAATACTCCACACGTGCATTATTTCATACCATTTATAGGGGATTTTCACAACATTCCCCCGTGTGTATAATTACAAACCTTAAATAGGAGTAACTAACCACAAAGCATATGTGCGTAACTTTGTCCTTCATTTAGGAGTTCTGCAACACAAGCCCACACGTATGTAACTTCTTACCTTTATCTCAAAATGAAGCACCATAATCCCACAAGTGTGTGAGGTCATAACATTTTTTGGAATTGTACACCACAAGCCCAAATGTGCAAATCTTTGGTGCATTTGAATCATTCACACACTACAAGCCCAGATGTGCCAAAAGTCGCACCTAATTTGTAAGTTTTGCGCAACTAGCCCCACGTGCATTACATTGTACCATGTTCAGGAGTTATGTGGCTTAATCCCACACACGCATAGCTTTGTTCTCTTTTAAGGAGTTTTTCACCACAATCCCACATGTGTCTTCTTTGGTACCTAATTTAAGAGTTTTTCAACACTACCCCCACACATGCATAAGTTTTGTCTATTTGCAGAAGTTGTGCTCCACAAGCCCACACCTGCATAACCTTGTCACATTTTAGGGATTACACGCTAATACTCCACACATGCATGATTTTGGACCATTTATAGTGGATATTTACCACAATCCCCCGTGTGCATAATTTATAACCTTAAATAGGAGTTATGACCCACCAAGCGGATGTGCGTAACTTTGTGCGTCATTTAGTTGTTCTACAACACAAGCCGACAAGTACGTAACGTCATACCTTTATCTCAAAAGGAAGCCACATAATCCCACACGTGTCTGACATCGTAATATTTTTTGGAGTTGTGCACCACAAGCCCAAACTTGTAGATCTTTGGTGCATATGAATCATTCATGCACTACAAGGGGATGTCCCAAAATTCGCACGTAATTTGTTAGTTTTATGTCACAAGCCCTACGTGCGTTATATTGTACCATTTTGAGGAGTTGTGTTGCTTAATCCCGCACATGCATAGTTTGGTTCTCTCATGAGGAGTTTTTCACCACAATCCCACACGGCATTCTCTCGTACCTAATTTAAGAGTTTTGCAACACTTGCCCCACACATGCATAAGTTTTGCCCATTTACAAAAGTTGTGTATCACAAGCCCACACCAGTACAACTCTGTCACCTGTTAGGGATTCACACTAATATTCCACACGTACATTATTTCAGACCATTTATAGTGGATTTTCACCACATTCCCCCATGTGCATAATTTTAAACCTTCCCGAGGCAGATATGCTTAACTTTGTCCCTCCTTTAGGAGTTCTGCAACACAGGCCCACATGCACGTAACATCTTACCTTTATCTCAAAATGAAGCACCATAATCACACATGTGTGTGACATCGTAATATTTTTTGGAGTTGTTCACCAGAAGCCCAAACGTGCAAATCTTTGGTGCATTTAAATTATTCATGCACTGCAAGCCCGCATGTGCCAAAATTCGCACCTAATTTGTTTGTTTTGCTCCACAAGCCACACGTGCATTACATTATACCATGTTGAGGAGTTGTGGTGCTTAATCCCACACACGCATAACTTTGTTCTCTCCTGAGGAGTTTTTCACCACAATCCCACACGTGCCATCTTTGGTACCTAATTTAAGAGTTTTTCAACACAAGCCCCACACATGCATAAGTTTGCCTATTTGCAGAAGTTGTGCTCCACAAGCCCACACCTGCATAACTTTGTCACATTTTAGGAATTACGTGCTAATAATACTCCACACATGCATGATTTCAGACCATTTATAGTGGATATTTTCCACAATCCCCCGTGTGCATAATTTATAACCTTAAGTAGGAATTATGACCAACCAGGCTGACGTGCATAACTTTGTGCCTCATTTAGTTGTTCTGCAACACTAGCTGACACGTACGTAATGTCTTACCTTTATCTCAAAGTGAAGCAACATGATCCCACACGTGTCTAACATCGTAATGTTTTTTGGAGTTGTGCACCACAAGCCCAAACCTGCAGATCTTTGGTGCATATATTCTTGCACTACAAGGCCAGATGGGCCAATATTCGCACGTAATTTGTTAGTTTTATGCCACAAGCCCCACATACGTTACATTGTACCATTTTGAGGAGCTATCTTGCTTAATCCCAAACATGCATAGTTTGGTTTTCTCTTAAGGAGTTTTTCACCACAATCCCACACGTGCCTTCTTTCGTACCTATTTTAAGAGTTTTGAAACACTTGCGTCACACATGCATAAGTTTTGCCCATTTACAAAAGTTGTGCACCACAAGCCCACACCTGCACAACTTTGTCACATTTTAGGGATTCACACTAATACTACACATGTGCATTATTTCGGACCATTTATAGTGGATGTTCACCACATTCCCCCGTGTGCATAATTTCAAACCATAAATAGGAGTAATGAACCCCAAGCCAGATGTGCTTAACTTTGTCTCTGATTTAGGAGTTCTGCAACATAAGCACACACTTATATAACATCTTACCTTTATCTCAAAATGAAGCACCATAATCACACACGTGTGACATCGTAATATTTTTTGGTGTTGTTCACCACAACCCCAAACGTGTAGATCTTTGTTGCTTTTGAATCATTCATGCACTGCAAGCTGATGTGTGCCAAAATTCGCACCTAATTTGTTAGTTTTGTGCCACAAGCACCTGGTGCGTTACATTGTATGATTTTGAGCAATTGCGTTGCTTAATCCCACACACCCAAGGTTCTCTTTTCAAGAGTCTTTCATACCTAGTTTAAGCGTTTTGCAACACTAGCCCCACACATGCATATGTTTTGCTATTTACAGAAGTTGTGCACCACAAGCCCACACCCGCATAACTTTGTCCCATTTTAGGGGTTAAACGCTAATACTCCGCCTGTGCATGATTTCGGACCATTTATAGTGGATGTTCACCACAATCCCCCATGGGCATAACTTTTAACCTTAAATAGGAGTTATGAACCACAAGGCAGATGTGCGTAACTTTGTCCCTCATTTAGTTGTTCTACAACACAATCCCACACGTACATAATACCTCAAAATGAAGCACCATAATCCCACACGTGTGTGACATCATAACATTTTTTGGAGTTGTGTACCACAAACTCAAACGTGTAGATCTTTGGTGTGTTTGAATCATTCATGCACTATAAGCATAGATGTGCCAAAATTCGCACCTACTTTGTTAGTTTTGTGCAACAAGCCCCACGTGCGTTACATTGTACCATTTTTAGGAGTTGTGTTGCTTAATCCCATACACGCATAGCTTGGTTCTCTCTTGAGGAGTTTTTCACCATAATCCTACGCGTGCCTTCTTTCGTACCTAATTTAAAAGTCTTGCAACACTAGCCCCGCACAAGCATAGGTTTTGCCCATTTATAGAAGTTATGGAACACAAGCCCACACCTGCATAACTTTGTCACATCTTAGGGGTTACATGCTAATACTCCACACGTGCATGACTTTGAACCATTTCTAGTGCATGTTCACCACAATCCCCCGTGTGCATAAATTCTAACCTTAAATAGGAGTCATGAATCACAAGGCAGATGTGCGTAACTTTGTACGTCAATTAGGAGTTCTGCAACATAAGCCCACACGTACATAACGCCTTGCCTTTATCTCAAAATGAAACACCATAATACCACACGTGTGTGACATCGTAACATTATTTGGAGTTGTGGACCACAAGCCTAAACGTGCAGATCTCTGGTGCATTTGAATCATTCATGCACAACAAGACTAGATGTGCCAAAATTCGCACCTAATTTGAAAATTATGTGCCACAAGCCCCACGTGTGTTACATTGTACCATTTTGAGGAGCTTTGTTGCTTAATACCACACACGCATAGCTTGGTGCTCTCTTGAGGAGTTTTTCACCACAATCCCACATGTGCCTTCTTTGGTACCTAATTTATGAGTTTTACAACACTAGCCCCACACATGCATAAGTTTTGCCCATTTACAAAAGTTGTGAACCACAAGCCCACACCTATATAACTTTGTGACATTTAAGGGGTTGCATGCTAATACTCCACACGTGCATGATTTTGAACAATTTATAGTGGATGTTTACCATAATTTCTAGCCCTACATTGGAGTTATGAACCGCATGGAAGATGTTCGTAACTTTGTCCCTCATTAAGAATTCTGCAACATAAGCCCACACGTACGTAACGTCTTACCTTTATCTTAAAATGAGGCACCATAATCCCACACGTTTGTGACAACATTTTTTGGAGTTGTGCACCACAAGCCCAAACATGCAGACCATTGGTGCATTTGAATCATTCATACACAACAAGCCCGGATGTGCCAAAATTCGCATCTAATTTGTCAGTTTTATGCCACAAGCCCCACGTGCGTTACACTGTAACATTTTGAGGAGTTGTGTTGCATAATCCTACACACACATAGCCTGATGCTCTCTTGAGGAGTTTTTCACCACAATCCCTCACGTGCCTTCTTTCGTAACTAATTTAAGAGTTTTGCAACACTAGCCCCACACATGCATAAGTTTTGCCCATTTATAGAAGTTGTGCACCATAAGCCCACACCTGCACAACTTTGTCACATTTTATGGATGCAAACTTACAATCCACACATGCATTATTTCGGACCATTTAAAGTAGATGTTCACCGCAATCCCCCGTGTGCATAATTTCTAACCTTAAATAGGGGTTATGAACCACAAGGCAAATGTCCGTAACATTGTCCCTCATTTAGGAGTTCTGCAACACAAGCCCACATGTACGCAACTTCTTACCTTTATCCCAAAATGAAGCACCATAATCACACACGTGTGTGACATCATAACATTTTTTGGAGTTGTGCACCACAAACCCAAACATGAAGAACTTTGGTGCATTTGAATCATTCACGCACTACAAGCCCACATGTGCCAAAATTCGCGACTAATTCGTTAGTTTCGTGCCACAAGCCCAAGGTGTGTTACATTGTATCATTTTGTGGAGTTGTGTTGTTTAATCCCACACAGGCATAACTTGGTTCTCTTTTCAGGAGTTTTTCACCACAATCCCACACGTGCCTTCTTTCGTACCTAATTTAAGAGTTATCCAACACTAGCCCCACACATGCATAAGTATTGCCTTTTTACAGAAGTTGTGCTCAACAAGCCCCCACCTGCACAACTTTGTCACATTGAAGGGATGCGAACTAATACTCCACAAGTGCATTATTTCTAACCATTTATAGTGGATGTTCACCACAATCCCCCGTGTGCATAATTTCTAACCTTAAATAGGAGTTATGAATCACAAGGTAGATGTGCGGAACTTTGTCCCTCATTTAATTGTTCTGCAAACACTAACCCACACGTACGTAATGCCCTACCTTTATCTCAAAATAAAGCACCATAATCCCACATGTGTGTGACATCGTAACATTTTTTGGAGTTGTGTAGCACAAGTCCAAATGTGCTGATCTTTTGTGCGTTTGAATCATGCATGCACTTCAAGCTCAGATATGCCAGAATTTGAACCTAATTTGTTAGTTTTGTGCCACAAGCCCCACGTGCATTGCAATGTGTCATTTTGAGGAGATGTGTTGCTTAATCCCATACACGCATAGGTTGGTTCTCTCTTGAGGAGTTTTTCACCACAAGGCAGATGTGCGTAACTTTGTCCCTCATTTGGGAGTTCTACAACACAACCCCACACCTACGTAACATCTCATAATGAAGCACCGTAATCCCAGACGTGTGTGATGTCGTAACATTTTTTGGAGTTGTGCACCACAAGCGCAAACGTGCAGATCTTTGGTGCATTTGAATCATTCATACACTACAAGCCCATATGTGCCAAAAGTCGCACCTAATTTGTTTGTTTTTCGCCACCAGCTCCACGTGCATTACATAGTACAATTTTGAGGAGTTGTGCTGCTTAATCCCACACATGCATAGCTTGGTTCTCTCTTGTGGAGTTTTTCACCACAATCCCACACATGCCTTTTTTGGTACCTAATTTAAGAGTTTTGCAACACTAGCCCCACACATGCATCACTTTTGCCTATTTGCAAAAGATGTGCTCCACAAGCCCACACCTGCATACCTTTGTCCCATTTTAGGGATTACACACTAAAACTCCACACGTGCATGATTTTGAACCATTTATAGTAGATGTTTACCACAATCCCCTGTGTGCTTAATTTCTAACCTTAAATTGGAGTTATGAACCACCAAGCAGATGTTCGTACCTTTATGCCTAATTTAGATGTTCTGCAACACAGGCCAACACATACGTAATGTCTTACCTTTATCTCAAAATGAAGCAACATAATCCCACACGTGTCTGACATCGTAACATTTTTTGGAGTTGTGCACCAAAAGCCTAAACGTGTAGATCTTTGCTGCAAATGAATCATTCATGCACTACAAGGCCAGATGTACAAAAATTCGCACATAATTGGTTAGCTTTATGCCACAAGCCCCACGTGCGTTGCATTGTACCATTTTGACCAGTTGTGTTGCTTAATCCCACACACGCATAGCTTGGTTCTCTCTTGTGGAGTTTTTCACCACAATCCCACACATGCCTTTTTTGGTACCTACTTTAAGAGTTTTGCAACACTAACCCCACACATGCATAACTTTTGCCTATTTGCAGAAGATATGCTCCACAAGCCCACACCTACATAACTTTGTCACATTTTAGGGATTACACGCTAATACTCCATAGGTGCATGATTTCGAACCATTTATAGTGGATGTTTACCGCAATCCCCAGTGTGCATAATTTCTAACCTTAAATAGGAGTTATAAACCACCAAGCAGATGTTCGTACCTTTGTGCCTGATTTAGATGTTATGCAACACAAGCCAACACGTACGTAATGTCTTACCTTTATCTCAAAATGAAGCAACATAATCCCACACTTGTCTGACATCATAACATTTTTTGGAGTTGTGCACCATAAGCCCAAACGTGCAGATCTTTGGTGCATTTGAATCATTCAAGCACTACAAGCCCAGATGTGCCAAAATTCGCACCTAATTTGTTAATTTTATGCCACAAGCCCCACGTACGTTACATTATACCATTTTGAGGAGTTGTGTTGCTTTTAATCCCACACACGAATAGCTTGGTTCTCTCTTTAGGATTTTTTCACCACATTTTCACACGTGCCTTCTTTCGAACCTAATTTAAGAGTTTTGCGACACTAGCCCCACAGATGCATAAGTTTTGCCCATTTACTGAAGTTGTGCACCACAAGCCCATATCTGCACAACTTTGCCACATTTTAGGGGTTACATAATAATAATCCACACATGCATGATTTGGGACCATTTATAGAGGATGTTCACCACAATCCCCCATGTGCATAATTTCTAACCTGAAAATAGGAGTTATGAAGCACAAGGTAGATGTGCGTAACTTTGTCCCTCATTTAGGAGTTCTATAACACAAGCCCACACATACGTAACTTCTTACATTTATCTCAAAATGAAGCACCATAATCCCACACGTGTGACATCGTAACACTTTTTGGAGTTGTGCACTCACATGAGCAAAAAATTGAACCTGATTTGAAAATTTGGTGGCATAAGCCCCACGTGCATTACATTGTACCATTTTGAGGAGTTGTGTTGCTTAATCCCACACACGCATAGCTTAGTTCTCTCTTGAGGATTTTTTCACCACATTTCTACACATGCCAATTTCCATACCTAATTTAAGAGTTTTGCA
This sequence comes from Platanus orientalis, assembly GCA_025762735.1. Taxonomy (NCBI): domain Eukaryota; kingdom Viridiplantae; phylum Streptophyta; class Magnoliopsida; order Proteales; family Platanaceae; genus Platanus; species Platanus orientalis. Next base: position 14,548 of record JAOXJP010036572.1, read on the forward strand.
ACACTAGCCCCACACATGCATAAGTTTTGCCTATTTACAGAAGTTGTCCACCACTAGCCCACACCTGCACAACTTTGTCACATTTTAGGGGTTACTCGCTAATACTGCACACGTGCATGATTTCGGACCATTCATAGTGGATGTTAACCACCATCCCCCGTGTGCATATTTCTATCCTTAAATAGGAGTTATGAACCACAAGGCAGATGTGCTTGACTTTGTCCCTCATTTGGGAGTTCTGCAACACAAGCCCACACGTACGTAATTTCTTACCTTTATCTCAAAATGAAGCACCATAATCCCATAAGTGTGTGACATCGTTACATTTTTTGGAGTTGTGCACCCCAAGCCCAAACGTGCAGATCTTTGGTGCATTTGAATCATTCATTCACTACAAGCCCACATGTGCCAAAATTCACAGCTAATTTGAAAGTTTTGTGCCACAAGCCCTACATGCGTTATATTTTTGGGTAACTAAATTCTCAAGTAGGGCTAGGGATGAACTTGCACAGTAGATGGTATTTTTAATTTATTTTTAATTCATGTATTTGATTTTTAATTACTAAAACTCTTTTATTTTATCATTTTTAATTCATTGTTGATGTTTTCTTCTCCGAATAATCAAAGAATTTATTCTATTTATGGATTCAGTCATGCTTTTTCTATTGAATGGATTTGTTCTTTGATTATATTTGGATCAATTATTTATCTATATTGATTTAATTCTTTGCTGCAATATCACTCATTGATTATACTGTCATCGTTGGATTTTTTCAATAGGAATAATAATTTACGTATTTTAAAAGTGGTGAATGATTTTTCAAAGGATTACATTTGGTTTAATTTTTTAAAGAGTTCCCAATTGAGTTATTCAATGAATTAAGAATAATTAAAATACAGGATTTGTGTAAGGGATTCCCGATGCCCTACTGTTCATCGAATTTGAGTACTTTTTTCGTTAGTCACTTTGCTTCACTTTAATTTCCATTAATCTTCCTTCTCCATTAATCATTTAATATTTTTCTTTAGTTTCTTTGTTCCTTCTGTTATTCTTTTAATTTGTCTCTCTGTGGAATCGACACCCCAAAGTTGTGCTACAACTACCGCGTTATTCTTTGGGCGAAATCAACTAGTCAAATACCTTTTTTATTTAGAAAAATTTTCAGCACAATTCAAATTACATAAATTAGGAAAAATATCTCTTTACTTGGTCTAAGTTGATAAATCTGGGGAAATCCTCCCCGTCCATGTTTTCTAGTAGTAAAGCCCCACCAGATAACTTTTCTTTAACAATAAAAGGCCATTCATAATTTGGTTGTGGTTGTCCTTGGGGTGCTTGTTCATGTGGGAGGACTTTCTTGAAAATGAAGTCACCTTCTTCTACATCTCTGGGCCTAACCCTTTTATTGAAAGTGGTTTTCATGTACCTTTGATAGGCTTGTCCATTGCTAATTGCCTGTAGCCTCTTTTCATCAATGAGGTTTAACTGGTCATGCCAAGTTTGTGCCCATTCTGATTCTAGAACTTGTACTTCGGCCAAGATTCTAAGACTAGGAATTTCTACTTCAATAGATAGGACAACTTATGTTCCATAGACCAAGGAGTATGAAGTAGCACCTACAGAAGTGCAATTAGATGTCCAACATGCCAATAATGCATATGGTAGCTTTTCATGCCAATTGGAATGATTTGTAGTCATCTTTTGAAGGATCGTCTTGAGATTCTTATTGGCTGCTTCTACCACCCCATTCATCTATGATCTATATGGAGAAGATCGATGGTGTTGAATCTTGAATTTTTGACAGAACACTTAGAGATCTTTTCCTACAAAATTTGTGGCATTGTCTGTAATGATCTTGTTAAGAACTCCATAGCGACAAATGATGTCCTTGCTTATAAACCTGGCACTGTTCTTCATTATGATTGTGGATAAGGATGTAGCCTCCACCCATTTTGTGAAGTAGTCAATAGCCACTATGATGTACTGATGTCCATTAGCTACTTTCCAGGACATAGGCCCAACCACATCGATACCC
>JAOXJP010036594.1:0-16583 GCA_025762735.1 Platanus orientalis
GCCCCTATGGTTACCCAATCAAACAATGCTTTGTAGATGAATAGAATGAGCTCCACAGTTGACCGAGTCCTATCTTAAAAAATGCGAGCATTCATTTCCTTCCATAAACTCCAACAAAAAACGCCAGGGAGAGCATGCCAAATAATAAGAGGCATCCTATCAACATTTTTAATCCACCAGCCCCGCAGCAAATCCTGGAAGCGATCCGGAAAGACCCAAGAAACTCGGACTTTAGTTTAATGTTTATATGTTATTTCATTACTTATATTCTATTTTAAATAGAGTAGGACATAGACAGTATTTAGTTTATTGATGGGGGTATTTTTTTGAAGAGGCTTTTATAATAGGTTTTAAAAGGGGGAAGAGGCATTAGTCGATGGTTATAATTTTGGAGAGAGGGGAACACAATGGGGGAGGTTTTTTTAAGGAGGTATCATGAAGTTATAAAAGAGGGTTTGCTCTTGTAATCAAAGATTATCAATGAATAAAATTTGCTGCTTCTTCAAGCACAACAAGGACCTGAGACTGGTTCAATACTAGGTGAGACTCCTCTATCCTCTTCTTTCTTCTCCATTATTCACTATTCTATTTTCTCTGTTTTTTTTTTTTTACCACCCTGCTGATTTTCAGACCCTAACCTATACATCAGTCCATGAACCCCTGTGGTAGTACCATCATACTTGAAGTAGTCCCACAACCCAACTTTTGATCTCCTAGTTGCTGAAAATTTTCCCTAGACACACGACCTGTTCTAGCTTCAAACCTTCCCATCTCACTGTTATCCTTGGCCGTGAACAGAACTCAAAACCTACATACATATTAACCCAAACCCTCATCTACATCCCACGGTTTCACCTTTAGTCAATCCCACAATTCCTATTTCATCTCCTACAGCAGACCCTTATTAGAGGGATTATTTTTTCTGTAGCACTTTCAGATAAGCCCCACTACCTGGTCGAATATATTTCCAAGTGCACCTCGGTCTCCTTTTCAGCCCTACCCATCACCAGTTAGACGAAACACTTGAGAGACCTATTTCAACTTCTTGCACAATCATAGTCTGCAGTTCTGTCACAGTTGCCTCCATCACCTTACATATATACATCAGTCTTTAAAGCCCTCTTTGTTGAAGTATTATGCTGTATTCTTGATCTGAGACTAGGACCAAATTGCATACTTGGTTATACCTTTGGATCTGTTATTCCTTCCTTTTATTAATTACCTATTGGTATTCATTTCCTAACTCAAGGCTTCAATTACACTTGTTGAGTTATCTTTAAATCTGATTTGATATTGTTGGTCAGCTAAATGTGCTGCTATTACACCTCTATCTGAAATGCTACCTCCTATTTGATCACTTATTTGAGTGGAAACCTGTCCTATTCTTTTGGGAGCCCATAACCCGCAGGTAAACAGCCCACTCCTCAGCTGTCCTGCATCAATCATAGTCCATGAATACAAGGACGGGAAGGAAATGGTTCTGAACAATAGAAGAAGGTTATAATGGAGAAGGATCCCATTATGATGTTGCCCCCTCCTACGTCTTCAGAATAGGTCCATAAAAAGGTATGAAAGTAAGCAGATTGGTAGGAATTTCATTTGAAGAAATTGAGACGAAGTAGAGGAGCTGTTCATAGAGAGAAAGAGAAGTGTAAACCCAAGAACTTAAAAGAAAAATGCAAGGGGCCAATTCAACAGAAGCAAGAGTTGAGAGCTGAAGAACCTGGTTTCAACAATAAACCACGAAGGCTCAAAGGGAGAAAGGAATACAGGCAGAAAGAAGGAAAGAGAGGGGCGGAGAAAAACAATAATGATGCAGTCATCCAAGCTGAAGTGGGGCCAATGTGACAGGTGGGTGGGACCCGCATGTGGCAGCCAAAGAGAGATTGTGTGGATCAAGGGAGTTGGATTATCTAGTAATTAATTAGAATTTTATTAGGATTTAATGTTAAACATTATCTTTTATTTATTTTGGATTAAGTTTAGAGTCCTTTTATAATTAGGAATCTTTAAGTCAAAGTTGTAATCCCGTCACTTTTCTTTAAGCCCTATTTTGGAAGGTCAAAACTTACCGTTTGGGCTGATTTTGGTGCCCTTTAAAAGGTTATTCAGTTACCTCTCCAACGAGACCAAAATCTTGATAATCCAATGTGATTTGAAAAAGTTACGATCAAAATACTAAGGGGATATCAGCAAGTGACGAAAATAGGACTTAGAAGTCTTTTAATTATTTACTATGGAGTCTTTATATATACATATATTTGCTGAATAGCGTGAATGGCATTAATGAAAGAAGAGGAGAGAATAAAAGAGTACATAGTGCCCAACCATAACATTGCTGGCCCGGAAGGAACTAAACAAAGCTTGCCCAAAATGTCATTTGGGAGACTCTCCCAAGACTAAAACAATTACAATAATATCTCCTCTTTCAGACTACCCATAAAAATGAGGTCTTTTTGAACACCCCTCTTCGCTAGCCTATCAGAAACCTCATTTGCCTCTCTAGGAATCCACTTGAACGAAATATTCAAAGAAGAAACTAAAAAAACTGCTTCCTTAATTAGATGAGACAACCTCCATGGACCACCACTAGCATCACTCATCCATCCAATTACCACCGTTGAGTCACCTTCCACCTCAATGTGGTGTGATGTTATTTCGCTGGAATGTATTAGCTTTAATCCAAAGAGTAGTGCTTTTAACTCTGCAGTGAGTGAATCCGCATGTCCCAATGGACCCGAGAAAACAGCTATGCACTGTCCTCCACCATCATATAATGATCCTCCCATACCTGAAGGACCCAGATTTCCAATTGAGCTACCGTCAAAGTTCAACTTCAAGGCATTACCCATTGGGAGAGACCATCTTAGTATCTCTTGGTGCACAATAGGGGAAGATTCAATCACTATGAGAAGATTTCTAATGAGATTGTCCACAGTTACTCCTTTGAAGCATGGTTCCTCTGTCGCCCAATAAGCCAACCTAATGGATATAACTTCAATCAATTGGTATGGTGTTCTTTTATCAAGAAATATCCGCCAATTTCTTTCTTCCCAGATGGACCAAACAATGACAATAGGAAAGTATTGTAAATCATTTTGCCCCTTTTAGGTAACCTGCCCACATGCCATTGATTAAAGAATTCCACCATTTCCCTCGGGAATACAAAGGATACCCCAAAAGCTCTAATGAAGTACCACCAAATATGCTTCACATAGGAACAATGTAGGAAAATGTGATTCACCGTTTCACCATCTTGATAGCATAAATGACATATATGAGGGAGAAGACACCATCCTTTACGTCTTCGCTGTAACATGTCCCCTGAATTAACACATTTGTGTGCCACCTCCCAACACAGGGCTCTATACCTAGGTGGACCCTAAGATATTCAGATGATTTTTTAGGGGAAAAAGAAGGACAAGTAGGAGGGATTAGAATTAAGAGAATGATTTACAAGAATGTTCCAAAAAGATGATGGGGAGAAGCGGCCACTCAAGGTAAGGGACCATACTCTTGAATCAGAGGAAGAAGGGTCAATGAATACATCTGCAAGGAAACAAATTAGCAATGACATCTCCTCCATTTCAAAGTCTCTAAGCCCTCTAGGCAAACCAAGATCCCATATAATGTTCGAAGAAGGAGAAGATGAGGAGTAACAATAGGAGATTGGTAATCCTTACTTGACTGAGATAAAGTAAATTCTTTGAAATTTTGATGCTAGAGTTTCCTCACCCCACCACAACTCTTATGTAATGATGATGATGCTACATTGAATTATAATAAAAAATAGTTTTGAGGAAAAGAACCACGGCTGGTGTTATTTTCCTTATTCAAACTAGTACCAAGTTTAAAAATTTAGGTAGGGACGTCCTAAGTGACGTAAGGTAGGGATCCACACATTAGGTACATCTTCTCTTTCTTTCTCTATTTTCTTCTTTCTTCTTCTCTTTTCTATAATCTCTTTGTTGTTTAGACATTAAAGGTTCATCAAGATTTGACAACATGAAACATACATCAAGAACCTTGATTAGTTTTCTTGACCTGTACTTATTAGTTTTCTATTAGAGTTTTACTCCCCCATAAGTCTACTCACTATCCATCTAGGTTTCTTGAATTTCTCCTTTGACTTTCCGATAGTTCTTGATCCATATTTCATTGGTTATTTTCTGGTTTCTTGATTTAAGTGTGAGCAGCCTGAGTTTTTATATAATTTCGTATAGCTAGAAATCACAAAATAACCTGAAATTTGGTATACATACTCTTCATATACGTCATAATCACCCCATAAATTTTCAAAATTTTATGACGTATGACCAAAGTTATTTTAGTAATTTTGTAGGTGTAACACCTTGCATCCACTTTAGGTGAGTCTTAAAGACCCAACACCATGTGTCTATTTTGATAACCTTGGTATTTTTTAGTGTGCGGACTAACCTCAGTGCTCTAGAGGCCTAGACATGGATTAGGAGGGATTAGAAGACCATTAGACCAGCAGGGTTGGACTTGAAAAACCCAAAAGTGAAAATCTCATAAAATGACCTTGGTGATCAATCACCAGGTGATCACGACAGGAAATTCCCAGAATGAGGAAACCCAAAGCCCGTGAACTGAAGCCAAGATTGATCAATGTGATCGATCACCAGAATCCATAATCAATCGATCACCAACCCAGTGATCGATCACCAAAGAACAAAAATCCCCTCAAGATTTGTGTCAACACATGATTCATCCTGTTTTTGTGTGGGACCCACAAGTGAAAACCCCAAACCCTATTTTACCTCATTTGGGGATAAAATAACATCGAAAGAAGGAATGATACAAAGGGAGAGGGATTTTGGGAGAATTGGAAAAGGAGGAAGAATTCTTCTTCTCCAAGAGCAAGGTGAGTGTCAAATTCCTATATCTAGCTTGGTATATGGTTTATCTTCAATTTCTCTATGGATTCTTGTAGATTTATGAATTTTGACTATGGATTTGTGGTTTAATTTCAGAAAATGAAGGAGATTCGAAAGGAAAAGGGATCTTGGTTGAGGAAACCTTGGAAGCAAGAGTTTGAGAACACTTTGAAAGTAGATATGCATTATATGCACACATCTCCACACTTAATTTCCAAAAAATGTTATTTTTATTCTATGTTGTGAAGATTTGTGATTTGATCTCTATGGAATTGATACTTTTATGTAGATATACATTATATACACAGCTTCCTTTCCGAGGATCTTAGTTGTACTAAGTTTGAGATTTGATTTGAAGGATTTACATCTAATCTCCATAGATATGTTGAATTCCTTGAGTACGATCCTTGATTCATTGATTTGAGCTTGATGGGAATGTTTTGTTTTCTTATCTCTATGAATTTTCTAAAAAATGATTCTAGTCTCGTGATGTTGGTGCCTTGTTTTGACAAGTTTGGTAATCTCTACTCTAAGATGGGAAGTGTGGTTATTGAATCTTTATAGTATTGGATGGGAATGATGATTCCATGTAGTATACCTTCGATTACCCTTTGATTCCCTATAGTTATGATCTCTACCTATTTGATTTATAGTTTCATGATTAGTTTTCTATGATTTACAAATCTTATAACATGCCTATGGATTCCTTACATAAGCCTATTGCTCATTTTGGTGGATTCTCCTCACTCATTGTCAATTCATATAGTTTAGTAGTAATTCTATTGATTCTCATGCTAGAATCATAGAAATTTTATGATTACATTTGGGATTTGTGTCCATTGGTAATTTTTGATAGCCTGAGCATGTTGATTTCATCCATGTTTATATTCGGCATTTTTGTAGAGCATTCTCATCAGATTTCCTACATTAGCTTTGGAGCATTTGAACTACATTGTTTTATCTTTGGTTGCATTTGGCATGAAAATGTTTTACATTACATAGATTTCTATATATCCTTAGTTTTGAGCCAAACATCCTCATTCGTGTTTTGATTTTGATACATGAGATTGGCATCTTTAGTTTTGGACTTTTTATAAGATTGGACATATGGATCTTTCGTATAACATATTTATGTAGTAGTTACATTACTTTACATAAGTATGGAGTTGACATTATTTTGAACACGTGGATCTGTTTTCGAAACCTTATAGGGAATTTTAGAGGACTACCCTAGTCCGAAGGAATTATATGGGACAACCCTTGATGCCTTGGAGAATTTTTAGAGGCTAACATAGATTTTTATGACTGCAGAGACCCCTATGGTGTTGGCCTTTATGGCAAGTGCCTTCATGGAAAATTCGAAAACCCTTATGGGGTTGGCCCTTGTGACAAATTCGGAGACCTCCTTGAGGTTGGCCCTTGTGGCATCAGAGACCCCTTAGTGGGTTAGCCTTTATAGCAATCAGAGATCCTATATGAGTTATTTGCATGGTTTGATTTGTCGGAGACCCTACATGGGTTATTTGCATGATTTGATTTGTAAAAAACCCTACATGAGTTATTCGCATAATTTGGTTTATTGGAGACCCTTCATGGGTTATTTGCATTTGATTTTGGATTTGTCGAAGATCCTACATGGGTTATGTGTTTTGATTTCGTCAGAGACCCCTCTTGGGTTATATGAATTCGGTTTTAGTATTTGACAGAGACCCTTGTGGGTTAGCATATAGCATATGCACACTTTGATTTGGTTTGAAAACCCCTATGGTTTTTTTAAAGCATAAATGTACTTTGAATCATAGTAAGGATATGTGTATAGATTCCGTGTTGTACACGCATACGCATTTGACATCCTTACCCTATTTTGATTCATCCTTATCTCTTCTTGCATTTGTTTTGGCCTTTATTTTATGTTTTATATTTTGTATCTTCTCGCTAAGCCCGTCAAGCTCACCCAAATTGACAACACCATCTTACAGATTGAAGCTATGGAGGTAGAGATATAATGTGAGCTGCACAAGATGTGGAAGACGAAATTAAATGGCGACAATGACCAAGGTTTACAATCATTTTTGGTTTATGGTTTTGGACATGGGATGTACATTTACATTTTAGCCCTTTGAATTTGTAACCCCCTTTCTCATCAAAAAAAATTTTGTAACCCCCTTTATGGTTGGGGTTGGATATTATAATATTGGCTTGGGAAAGCCTCTATTTTGGTATTAGACATGTGGATGTTTTGATCAGTTTAGATATGGATATGTTTAACTTTCCACTGCACTATGAGATTGTGAATTGATGTTAGCACTAGTGTTCTGCTGCACTTGACAATGTAGATAATGAATGAATAATTATTCCGCTGTTATATGCAAATTTGAATGGTTCAAACTTGATATGCAATTATTATTCCACCGTGATGTATGTGTGATGTAATGGAATTAAAGGATTTTAAAAAAATGGACAGAATTTATATGGGAAAAGAGTAAAGAGGAGAATGGTCACACTCCAAAAATGGGATTTCCCCACTATGAGATACGGGTTCGGGGTGTATCCTCCAGTGTCTGATCCAGAGTCGGGTTATGAATACGGGCCTTGGATCCGGGTTGTAACAGTGGGTCTGTCCCAAAAATTACAGAATCTCCCTTTTGGCTTTCTCCCTATCCTTTTCCATGTCTTTCTTGAATCTATCAGTCATAAACTTCCCCTATTTACTTCCAATTTTATTCCTTAACTTGCTTTGGATCATATTTGGATGTTTTGAGGTAACCCTAAATCTTTTCTTGAAACCCTAAAATCTTCATTATCTTCCTCAATATCATCTGTGGGCCCATAAAACTGAAGGTCAAAAGCCTATCACTAGATTGTTCTACATCAAGATGGGGAAAGAAAGATTCATTTAAGAGGTTGGAAGGATATTTGTCGTCCTTAGAAAAAAGTGGATAAGGGATTCTCTCCCCAAAGCTCATGAATAGAGCCTTGTTGGGAAAGTGGCTATGGTGTTATGGGGAAGAATGAGAAGTTGTGGAGAAGGATGTTTGAAGTGAAGTATGGGGTGAGGGGTGCTGGTTGGAACAATAGCTTACCGGAGGCCCTTCCGAGAGCCCTCTTTGTTCATTGCTGGTTAGAACAGCAATGAGTAAAGAGTGCTCAGTCCAAGATCACTTGGTTAGATCGCAAAATTCTTATGCTTGGAATTTGCATCTGAGAAGGATCATAAAGTTGTTGCTGATTTGCTTCACAGGCTGGAAAGAGCCAATATAAGCAGCGTGGATAATAAAGACAAAAGAGTGTGGGCTAGAGAAGATGAAGGCATTTTTTAAGTGAGTTCCCATTTTCAGGCTTTGGTGCAAACAATGGATCTTAGCAAGGGAGACTTTTTCCCAGTCAAGCTGATCCATTTAAGGTGGCTTTTCTCCTATGGCTGATTTTCTGGGGCAAAGTTTTAATAGTTGATAACCTTGTTGCTAGAGCAAATAGGTGTTCTCCATGCTGTCAAGAAGCTGCAACAGTAAACCATCTATCCCTTCATCACTCTATGATTGCAGTAATATGGTATAAATGTTTTGACAGGTTCAAAATGATTTGGGTGATGCCAGGCTCAATGCCTAGCTAAATGCTATGGCACTGCATTCTGCTCGTGGTGTGATGGAGGGTATGGATGGAACGAAACAAGCAAATAATTGAAGATTTAGCTACTAAAGCAGATAATATGCCTGAAAATTTTCACTCCATACTGTATAATTGGCTTGTCCATCTTCACTTGTTTCAGAGGATTAAATACCAAGAGTGGGTTTTTGAGTGGGACATGTTTGTTTACAGTTAGGGCTTCTTTCCCCTTTGGGGTGAATGTATCTCTCATGCATTTCCCTTCGTTTTTTGAGTGAATAAATTCTTCTTTACTTTTCAAAGAAAAAAAAATTACACCAACTACGTTTATACATAATCCCCATTAACAAAATCCACCTTTTTCCCAACATATTCTCCATTATATTTCTTATTTTTCTCTTCAACATGATATGTTTTGTGAGAAGACAAATAGCATGTCAGAAAAAGTTAGAATTGCAGTAGCATCAGCATCAGTTCTTTCTTGCTGCACATGATATGATGGTGAATTTAAGAAAAATATTTGAAAACCGCATGGAAAGTTGCCACGAAAGCCTTACTGAATACTAAGACGGCAGAAGTAACTCACTTCAGTAAGTGAGCTTATATAAAAAAAATGACTGATAATATTAAGTATTCCAAATTAAAGCCTTACTCTATGTATGTTTGATGGTTTTCAGGTCCATGCTCAATTGATTATGAACCTAAATCCCAAACACAAAAGCACGTAATGCATCAAGTTCAAAATTTGCATACCAATATGTCAACAGAAACCAAAAAAAACAACATATATAACCAGGACAACAAAGAGATAACAAAACCAACATATTTTTCATGCAACATACGAGCTGCTAATATACAACTAACAGAAGTACACAGAATCCACCAATTCCAAAATTTTCATACAGATACACGAGCAAACAACACACATCTAACAAGAACTGCCAAAAAAAAAAAAGAGATAGCAATATTAACAGAAATCAAAGCCAGCAAAACCAAGCCCTATGCACAAACAAGTGAACACTCAAAAATTAAACAAGCGTATGTGATAATCACAGGAAAAATGGAAGTTTAAGATCAGAATTACGTAATCGGTGAAGCAAAAGATGAATACAGGAAGAGAACTAATAAAAAAAAGGCAGTCTACGAAAGATTCTAGCTAAAAAAACGTAGTAAAATCCAAGAAAAACCCTAACTTGCAAAAAAAAAAATCCATAACCTTAAACTGAATTAACTGATAGAATCAATAAAAATCGAAAAACCAGAGAACCGAAATAATAGAAACAAGGAGTACAAAACTAGATATTTCACAGGATTATAACCTAGATTAGATGAAACAAGTCCTATACGTTAAAACCCCCATAAGCACTCCAAAACCGAAAAAAAGAACTAAAACCTGCAACAAAACCCTAAAAGATGACCCTATCTAGAAAAACGGGAAATCGGAAGAGATGAAGAACAGACCTGGCCCTTGACCTTGAGATTGATGTGGGCCGCCTGGTCGGAGGGTTTCTTATCTTCCTCCTGGTTCGTAACACCCGACATTCTCTCTGCTTCTCACCGATACGAACGCCCGACACGATACGGTTTCTAGCCTTCTCTTTCGCTGTGCTGCAAAACCACGCTACGGGCGAGACTTGTGCTGCTTCGTCTCCTGTGTCTTTTTGTTCCCTCCAGCCAACCCTTTCTAAACAGAGCACGATTGCGGGGTCCAAGTTATCTCCAGTCTGGATGGAGAGATAACACGCCGGTACGAAACCCGGGATTACTATGCGAGTACAGGAAAAGAAATGTTCTAATAAAATTATTCTAATCTGACGGTTGCAGAGGCGAACTCACATGAGATCGATACTATAAAATCTTTTTCTCTGCTTAACGGATAAGGACGAAATGTAACAAGAAAGTTGGTAGCCGCTGTACATGCACGGGCTGGCAAAACTCGACCTACTGTGCGGGCCGGCCGGACTTGAAACAAAGGGAGTAAATCTGATGTGACCAACATTGGTGGACTATTGTGTGACTACACCAGAGGCTGACACGTGTAAAACGATGTTCAATACCCAAAAACAAAGCATCTATTTAAAAAATATATCACATGTAATCTTACATGCACAATGATCGCATTAATTTTAATTTTGGTCCTAACCCATACAAATGTCTGAATTGTATAAGCTTGACCCGATTTTAATCAAGATAGACATGAGTAAAACTTTTGACAGAGTAAAATAGCCCTAACTCCTTCACATTATGTGGATAATGAGATTTAATGACAAATAAAGAACTTGACTCAATAATTGTCTCTTCTCCTCTTCTTTCAAAGTTCTAAAATGGACCTTCAGGAATAAAATTTAAACTTAATAGAGATATTCAATTAGGTAATCATCTTTGACCTTTCTTATTTATTATTTGTGAGAAATGTCATGTTGCCACTACAGCAAAAGTTGAAAACTAAGGATTATTCCAAGGCATTGGCCTTAAAAAGACCAGCCCATCAACATGTTGGATTGTGTCCGCCTCCCCTATTTATGCTAACCTCCACTAGGGTTAGAAGAGCGGGCACATCAACGCAGAAAAGTGATTTACACCCACAAGAAAGTGTAAATCACTTTTCGGCACTGATGTGTTTGCCCCCCTGACCACAGCGGAGGTTAGTGTAAACAGGGGAGACGGATACAAACTCTCTTTACCCATCAATATCTTAATTCTTTTTATGAATGACTCCTTTATATTCAATAAAACAGGGAACTTGAAAGTCTCATCAATCAAAGACATCTTAAATAAGTTCCATAAAGTTTCAGGGCAGCTCCCCAACCTAGAAAAATTAATAGAATGGCAAAAAGTGACACCTCCCATAAAATATGCAATATCTTTGGGATCAAAGTCTTATCCTTTACTGGAAAATACTTAGGCCTCCCCTCTAAAATAGAAAAAAAAAAATTATCCTTTATTATTTTTTAGAAAAAAGAATTATTTGTCATATAACAGGATGAAAGGGCAAGCTTCTCTCACCTGTGAGAAAAGAAATCCTTCGCCAATCGATTGTTTCAATCATTTCATCAACCTATACAATGTCTTGCTTCCTCTTTCCAAAATACCTCTTGTCAATTCATTAATTGAAATAAAAAAGGATTGGTGCCAACAAAGGGAGTAAAAAAAATATTAATTAGATCAATTAGAATGCCTTGAGAACAAGCGAAAGGGATGCTAGGCTGGGACTTTGGTATCTCCATATCTCTATCTTAGCCTTGTTAGCTACAAGGAAGTGGAGACTCCTTACCCACCCTGATTCCCCCTAGACTCAACTTAGGAAATCAATATACTATCCCACATGCTCCTTCCTTCATGCTTTAAAAAAAAACATTGGGGATTGTGGGTGTGGAATAGCCTCCTAAGAGGTAGAGATTTTAATAAAGAATTACATTAGGAAGTTGACAAGGATATTGATATATATATCAAGATGCACGAGTGCCTTCTCTTCCAAATTCCAAACTTACTTCCATGTAGCCCATAGAATGTCGCGTAAATGGACTTTCTGAACTGATTAAGCAAAATCCAAAAGAATGGAACCTTGACCATATTCAAAGATACATATATCTTCTTTGGAAAAGGAGGTTATCCTCCAAATCCCAATACGTCCTTTCATTTCAGAACACTCTACCATATGGCCTCATGACAGGATGTGTAAGTTCTTTATTATAACAGCCTACAACCTCATGGTGGCTAGCCTATCAAACTCAAAGAAGATCCCTCCCTCCCTTGTTTGATTGTAGTAAAAAATAATGCACCTTGATCCATCCTAAAAGCAAACACTTCATATGGGGAGAGCATGTAGAAAGATGCTTCCGGTGAAAGAGGGTTTAATTTAAATATTAATGTGAAGTAATCCCATGTGTAGTCTTTGTCATATGTCTCAAGCAACTGTTGAACATTACCTACTCTAATACCCTTTTGCTACCCAAGTATGGCTCTCTTGCCACTTGGGATTACAAATAAATGAGAATAGCTCCTATGATTATGCCCATTGGTTTAATAAATTCCTTGCATGGCTATTCCCATCTAAAGATATGGCAACTTATTTTGCTCAAAGCATTACAATCATAGTTGGAAATTTTGGAAGCACCAAAATGATATGCACTTTAATAGATTTATCGTGAATTTGGTTATTGAGTTAACTATTGTTCACAGGGACCTACAGGCCCTCCGAGTTCTCAATGAGGATTCTAACGGTGATGCCTCCTCAACTCTTTTGTCTACTTTTGTGCAAATTTTCTAGAAATGTGCCTAGCAGGCAGAGGTCAAATATAAAAGTTGATGAAACAACTTTTTCTTTGAAAGGAACCTTAGTTCTTGAAGCGATAGCAAAAGTCCCCATAGACCAGTTTCTGGGTTCGGCTAGATGCTCTATATAGATTATAGAGCCCTTCAGGTGGAGGTGGAAGCAATCGTTTTGAATCTTTAGCTTAGTATTCAACTAAAAGTTCCTGATCCTATTCTATATTTTGACTCCTTAAATGTTGTGTTTAT
Organism: Platanus orientalis; assembly: GCA_025762735.1. Lineage (NCBI taxonomy): Eukaryota > Viridiplantae > Streptophyta > Magnoliopsida > Proteales > Platanaceae > Platanus > Platanus orientalis. The sequence continues at coordinate 13,026 of JAOXJP010036594.1, forward strand.
TTTAAATAGCCCGTTTAGCTTGTGCCCATGGTACTTAAGGCACTTATATCTTGTATATAAGAATCTTGGACCCCCTAAACTCATATTACCTATGTTATATCCCTCGAACTGAGAACAAGACCGCCCACTTGTTGGCCAAATCGTGTGGTAAGTCAATTTTCTGTTTAGAATGTGTTTCGTGAAAATTTTCTTGTGAATGAATCATTTGTTTCACCCAAAAAAATAAAAAATCAGCTCAAATTTGAGCTTATTAAACCCAAAAAAATACACACACACGCACAAAGTGTAAAAAAAAAAAAAAAAAGTCTTAAGTTTTTGTACATGCAGGCGCTCGAGTGCTTGAGCTGATCAAATCTCCTACCCTTGCCCTCTCTTCTTTTGCCGTTAGTTTCCCAAATTTTATGGGCTGATTTAAGCAGCACATTGTTTTTTTCCAATTCTGAACCTCTACAGTAAATTAAAATACATCAATGAGCAATTGTTTTTGAACCAAAATTTTAGATTTTTTTATCATGTGTCGCTCTATAGACATTTGTTGCATGTTAATGTGGTTTAACATAGGACCTTGAATCATGTCTTTCCAAGCATTAACGTGACTTGCAATGGAAACCCCGCATCTTCATTGGGGAAATCATCTTCTGCCATTGATACATGGGTCGTTCCCTAACACTTAACCAGACCTTCTCTCACATAGTCACTTGGATTTCTTAGCGTCGTTGTAGCCTAATAAGAACCAAACATATTTCTTGGTTGCTCCATCAGTTTTGTTGTAGATAATCCACACTCTCATCATCTTCGTGATTAAGGCTGTTAATTGGGCCGGGTTGGTCTAAAGCCTGACATCTGACCTGAAAAATAATCAGATTGGACCAACCTAATTTTGGGTTGGGCTGAATTTGGACCCAACTTTTAGGCCTGAAGTATTATTCGGCCCGAGTTAGGGCAGGATCAAGTTTAGCCCGAGGCCCAGCTCAAACTAGTTCGTAAATAATAATTTTATTTATATACTGATATTAAGTCTATTTTTTTTTTATTCTTTTAGGATCCATATATTTTTAACAAATTTACTATCATCAAATAGTCCAAGTGTCAACTGTTCAAAAAAAAAAAAAAACCTTATAATTTGCATTTAAGGGCAATTATGGGCCTAAAATCAACCCAAACATTAAGAAAAGAGTTTTAGTTTGGGCAGCCCGAGGTCAGCCCAAATGGGCCGAGTTTGGGCAGACCTTGACTTGGCTTAACCCAACCCGATTGACAACCATATTCGTGATTGAGAAAGTTGGATCTAATACTAGTTAGGATCATCAGTATGTAGTCCATGGTCCATTACCATCCCTATTTGCCTCAATTTGACTAGTGTCATTCAATTGGTCAAGAACATGGAATGTCATAATTCAAAACCTCCTATATGGTCAATCACCATGTGGAGTTGAACATACAATCAAATAACGATGAATGACAACAACAAAACCTTATCCCAACTACTTAAGTTGCAAATACACGAATCATGTTCGAATCATGTTGAGCTATTCTACTCTATCCATGTCATAACTGTTGTTAAATCACAAGCATCTGTGTTTTCCTCACTACTTCAACCCATGTTAATTTAGATCATCCTCATATCATTTTATCACATTTAATTTGCTATATCTCACATCTTTCCATTGGTGCAATCATTGCTCTTCATCATACATCATCGAACTATCTTAGTTATATATTATTCATCTTATCAGCAATTGGTGGTATACCAAGCTTACAAAATAGATTCATTTATAATTATATCATTTCTAGCCTATTCAGTCATCTCTCAACATCCTTGTATTAAACATATTTTTTATCTATATGTGTTGTTTTTTTATTATCCAATATTTTGCTCTATAAAGTATGATCAGTCTTATAGTTAGCTTATAAAAAATTTCCTTTAATTTAATGATATTCATTTATCATATGTTCCAAAGCACTCTTCATTTCTAACATGTTCTAATTATATGAACAACATCATCTTAAATATCTCCCGTTCTATGGACAGTTTAATTGAGATAACAAAGATATCTCTTTATTGTTAATCTTAACAACTCCCTCATTTTCAATCCTATTTTTACCGGAATAATTGCATTGCATATATTATGTTTTAGTTTTACTTACTTAGAAACTATTTGATTCGTTAACATTCATCTATAGTTATGACTTGTCATTTACCCTATTTCTAGTCTTGCCAATCAATATAACATCTTCAAGAAATAACATATACCATGGTACCTCCTCTTATATATGTCATCAACTTGTCCACGACTAAGGCAAAGAGAAGTGGGCTCAATGTTGACCTTCAGTGTAAATCTATAGTAATTGCAAACTTTTCATCTCTCCCTCAATGGTCCTAACACGAGTCATCATTCTATCATACACATCTTTAACTAAACAAATAAATCTATTTAGAACTCTCTCTCTCTCTCTCTCTCTCTCTTCTTTTTCCAAAATCCACCACGTGATCCTTCTAGGTTCTCTATCATATGCTTTCTTCAAGTCAAATAGATTGTGAAAATATATCTCCTCTCTAAAGTTTTTCATTAGCCGTCTAAGTAAGGAGAGTAACTTTAATTATCGATCTCTTCAACATTAATCTAAATTGATCTTTTGATACTCTATTTTTATGTCTTCATCTATGTTCAATCAACCTTTCTCAAAGTTTCATTGCATGAACTAATAGCTCGATTCTATCATATTTGGTGGAACTCTTGATATCTCCCCTAAATTGAGTCCCTTTATGTTATGGTAAACATTCGTCAAATTAGTATACCTAGACATATAGTCTTATATTGATGCATTTCCTTTTTTCATTTTATATTATGAAAATAGGGTATTATCATGGAATGTTGCAATGGTTGGTCGTTTGATACAAAAAAATAAAATAAATAACAAATGTATACTTCAAGCAATTGGTGGTGTCCAATTTTTAAATTGCAATCATGCCTCCTCCAATTGACAATTTAGTACGAATTGGTGAGACACATGAGTGAGACACATGGTATGTTCTAGGAAATGACAAAACCATAGATCGAACAAATATTCAGTAACCCTGATTTTTTGTTTTTCAAAATAAGATTTAGGGATTTTTGGTCATTTCATTTCTTTCATCTTCTTCTCCGTGCGTTTCTCCACAAAACAGGCAACTAACTCAAAATCATCTTGATTATTGGAAAAAAAAAACTCAAGTTCGTCTTCTTCTCTTGTTTTTCAAAATAAGATTTAGGGGTTTTTGGTCATTTCATTTCTTTCATCTTCTTCTCCATGCGTTCCTCCACAAAATAGGCAACAACTTCCAAATCATCTTGATTATGGGAAAAAAAAGACTCAAGTTCATCTTCTTCTATCAACTTTTCCCTCTTTCCTTATTTATGATAAAACATTAACTACATAATAGCTGTGAGTTAAGTTAATAAGAGGTTAGTTAGTTATGAGTGGAAGAGAGAGGTGGTTGACAACTCATTGCCTACTCATGTAAAGGTTGTTAAATGATAATATATAGAAGAGGGTGTCACTAGAGAAAGTGTGCAG
>JAOXJP010036605.1:0-16583 GCA_025762735.1 Platanus orientalis
TCTCTCTTCTATTAGTTTCCATAATATATATATATATATATATATATATATATCCTAAACATCTCTTCCTCTCGCCCTTTCTCTCTATCTAAATAAATGTTTCCATTTAAAAAAAATCTATATTTATATACTTAAATCTTTATTTTTAGTTTTTTTTAATAAAAATCTTTGTTTTTAATTAGCTTTTTCATCTCTCCTAAATTATAAAAATCTTTGTTTTTAGTTAGTTTTTAACACCTGATATTATTCTTAATTATTCTGATGTGTTTCGAATTCAATCCAAAGAGCAACCCAAACTTGTTTATTGGGCAATAGTTAGGTTTTTGCCCATTTATCAACCCTTCGGAATGAAATCCAATTGTCCAACACTCTGTGTTCATTGTACCATTGTACCTTATAATTTTCATTATAATGAAAGTTTTTAAGGCAATCATTAACATGAATTTGATCAATTTGTAATGCATATCATTTAAATATGAGCAAATGTTCTACTCTCAAACTGTCTGCTCCACCCTACCATACACAAAAGGATGGTAAGTGATGCATTCTTTTGAAAGCTGTTCTTACGATTTTAAATACATCCCAAACTTGGTGAAACCACCTAAGATTTACCTAAGATGAGAATGACATTAGAGGCTGACACATCAACACCAAAAAGTGGAGAGTATCCCAAAAAGTGTAAATCACTTTTTCAGTGCCGATATGTCGCCCCCCTCGTTCTCACCTGGTCTGACTTTAGGGTCCCACCAAATCCAAGGCGTGAGACCATGGGCGAGTAGACAAATTGGTAAAAAAATCCTCTTCACTGGAGGACGGTGCGCTCCCTTAGAAAAACTCACCGCCTACTCTGTTTTTCAAGCCAAGTTTTACATCTGATGGGTGGTGTAAAAGAAGAGAAACTCTGCTACTAAACTCAATTGTATTGGGCAAAAAGAATGGGATCTTAACCATCATATACAATCAAAAAAAAAAAACTGAAGAAATCCTTTCTAGTGAGAGATGATAGTCTCGAAACAGTGCAATCCGTCCAACTCCGGCGCAAATCTTGGTGCACTCTGCTGCTGCGGTGGCATACTAACACGCACCAGTGGTGGTGATTTCTTCTTCGTATCCTCGATTGTAGTCGAAACCCTCTTTTGGTCTACTCCTGTCTTAATTTCCTCAACAAAACCCAGAGAAGAAGAACCCACCTTATGGCTGAAAAATTCAGCACAGACGGCATCAAAGCAACTGAAAATAGACATCATGATCGAATCAATTCCCTGAGTAATTCAAAGAACAATAAACAGCAAAAGAGAGAGAAGTACGCAACTGAAGAAACTTTGGTTGGGATAAAAAGTCGAACACAAGATGAGTAAAAGAGATGACCGCCAGTTTCACTTTATATAGGGAGATATAAACGAAGGATATTTTCTGGAAGCTAGAGAGGTAGGGACATTGCAGTTTCTGGATGCACCTGGAACGTTGCACGCATAGGCATTGGAAAGGGGGAGGCGGTCAATCCAGCATGTCTTACTTGTGCGCGCAGACTTTGTCTTTTTGTGTTCTGGGCAAAACTTTTTGAGCTGATCGTTTGGATATGGGAAGTCTGGAAAGGGTGCACCATCTGAGGTGCTTAGAATGGAGAGAATCCCGAATCTCCACTGTGACACACTTCCTACCTGCACCTTCCATTGGGATGAATGTTACACTAAAAAACACATGACCGACTTCTCATGGGATTGCGACCCTGATGGTGTTGGGAATTGGGCGCGTCCCCATCTAAAAAGAAGGCACATATGGGTTGGATGAACGTGGTCATCATAGCACAAAGTACTTCCTGGAAGTTGGATGGATGTGATCATCCAACTAATTGATGAGTGTAAGTGTTAAAATATCTTGGAGGTCACAAAGAAGTCTCTCACACGAGGACAGCTAGGATTACTATGAAGTGTTTCACATGACAGCTAGGGTTTTCCTTTTTTGTTTACAACTTTGGAATTAGGACCTTTTATCTCAGGGATTTGTCCTATATTAGGGGGCCTCATATCTTCTGTGCAGTTCCCCTTGTGCGACGTCAAGGGCCGAGATACAAGGGGGTATCATTTCACTTTTTGGGGATGTCAGGACCTTTTATCTCAGGGATTTGTCCTATATTAGGGGGCCTCATATCCTCTGTGCAGTTCCCCTTGTGCGACGTCAAGGGCCAAGATACACGGGGGTATCATTTCACTTTTGGGGGATGATGTGTCATCCCCCAAAAGTGAAATGATACCTCCCTCTGTCTCAACTCCCAATGTCGCATAAGAGGGGGTGGTGCAGACGATACTCTCCCTAAATTAGGGTTGGTAATGTTTTACACCACACCCCCCCCATCTCCCTCTCTTTTTTTGTTTTTTGGTAAGGTCATTTGGGGTTGATATCCTCTGCAACACCCCCTTGTGCAACGCCTGTGAGGCAAAACACAAGGGGGTGGGTCTCATTCACTTTGGGGGTGATGGGACATCCAAAAGCGAATGGTCCCACCCTGTTGTGTCTTGTATCATGGGACATTGCACAAGGAGGCATCAGAGATGATATCGTGCCCGGTTATTTGAGCATGTTATTGTCAAAACATGGTAAACCCGCACCATCACCAGTGGAGGAGGATAAGCATCAAGCCAATCCATTGGGGATGCTGCACACGAGACTTTAAAACCCTGAGTGATCATAAAACAGTCATATCAACTTAGAGAAGGTTTGTTCTTTATGTTGTTAATATTTAAGATATTTAGCCTAATTCTAACTTAGTTTGGGAAGCTTTCCAACTCAACCTAATCCAACAAAACTCAGTAATCCAACAAGGGTGACCCCTCCCCCCGTTTGTGCCGGGCGTTGTGTAACATGTTGTGAAAAATGCAAAACACTAACATTGGACATAAAGAAGTGGAGTTTTTGTTTTTATACCATGTGCACATCACCTGGCACAAGAAGGCTGCCATGCACTGTGCAACATGTGGTAAAAAAAAAAGAGAGGAAATGCAAAAAAAACTTAGTACTCTACAAAAAAAAGTGTTTTTTCCTTTTTTCAACATGTGGCATATTGGACCTAGCACAAGAGGATCGCCAGATGACTTTTTTTGGCGAGAGAAAGTCTATTTTGTAACCCTGAGAATTTGGTAGGACCACCTAAGGTCAGCTTAAGATAGGATTAACATCGGGGGCTAACACATCACTGCTAAAAAATGAAATCACTTTTTTGGTGTTGATGAGTTGGCCCCTAATGTCAGTCCTACCTTAGGCTCACTTTAGAGGTCGCACCAAATATAAGCGGTTTTGTACTCCAACCTGATGACGTCGAGTTCTGGCTCACCACGATGGTCCTTTTGATTACTCTCGATTTAGAATCTTGCTCCTGAATCTCACCTGCACCAAGACAGTGAATGACGTCGATGTGGTGCCGGCCTACACCCCTCCAACGCTCAAGTCAGTGATCAGAGGTTAAAGTCTTTTGGGTTTTTCCTTTATGTGTTATATTTGCATACCTTCTCCGAGGTTCCCTCCCTTTATATGAGGCTTTTCTCTAGTAGTTACGCATGGTCCCCTACTCCAGGCTCCATACCAGCATGTTGTCCCTGTCAGGAATATTGCTCAAGTTAGTTAGAGGAACGTGAGTGAGTAGTGCACGTGTCAGCGTCAGATTGGTTGCCCTCCTGTGTCATTCTACATCTTTTAACGATCTTTTTGTCCTGATTGCGGTCAACGGCTATCACTCGATCAACTTAGTAATTACATTAGTTGGGAAAATTGGTCGTCATGTTACTTGGTCATCTCGGTCGGCTAGATGATCATGGACGATAATATGTCAGTCACCTGTTCTTGGGTGGTTTGTTATTCCTTGGTCGACTAGTCGTCTCGCGTGCATGTGATAACCAGATTTATACCGTTCCCCCAAAAATGGTCGACCTGACGCTCATATTATCCTATCATTGATTGAATGCTCGGTATACACAATCGACGGATTGAACCGGGGGGGTCACCCGACAAGTTGGTAGTTTGGTTGGACTAGGATGATTCTCTCAGTCAATCAACTTGGTCCTCTTGGGCCCAAATTCCTTGTCATCACCTGCCTCCCATTCCCTGGTTCGTTGACCTGAATGAACCTTGGGAATTTGACAGGTCATCTGAGATGATTGGTTTACTGGCTCTTCAACTCTCTCTTTTTTGAGCCTTGCGCTATTAATGACGACAAGACACGTTATGTCAGATGTCGTGTTTCCTCGAATCGTGCCTTTATCTAACGGTGGGGGAGGGTTTAGATTATCCGATGGTCAGGGTTACCTAAGGATCCTATAAAGGGATGCCCATCCCCACTTTTTGAGTCTTCCATCTTTCTGCGATAATTTTCCAGAGCCGTGTTTGAGTTATTTGCTCTACTCGCGTTAGTATCGTGCTCAGGAGTTCATTAGTTGGGGTAATCGTTGAGAGCTACTTTCCATTTTCCCATTTCCCTTCCAGTGATTCTCCTTCATTTTTCTTTGTTTTACCTTAGTACCATTGTTCCTTCAGCAAGTTGTATTTCTACATCATCTTCTTCCCTCCCCTTTGCATGTCGTGGTCATATTATCATTTGCCTGTCTTCACCCATCCTTAGAGTCTGACCCTGAATCCTATTGGGGCTCCCTTTGGTTTTTATTTAACTTAATTTTGCTATTACCTTCGCACTCGTCAGCGTTTTTCTGACTTGAGTGTTTTAGGGTTTAAATCTCCTTTTTTTAGTCATGTTTCGAACCAGGTCTTAGAAATACTAAGTCCCTCGGTTGACGTTGTATATGTCCTTGGTCATATGGATACTTCATCTGATTCTTCTCAGTCTGTCATTGCCCTAAATGAGAATCTGGTCAGAGAAGATTCTCCTGACTCGGTTCAACCCTCAGAGCCTGCTAGATGGTCTCGTTTCACTAGTGAGCCATATGCCGCAAAGCGTGTCCTTTCGACTCTATCAAAGTCCCGACTCAGGGATTTGCATAATCTCTACCAAATCCCAGAGTCAGTCAATCTAAGGGTACCCATTTTTGACTAGTGGGCCTCTTCTTGCCTTCCGAACGAGGTTTTAATTGTTTAGTAGACTCTGGAAGCCGGTCTATGCTTTCCTATCCCTCTGTTCGTTTGTCAACTTCTCATCTACTTTAGTTTAGCCTCGGGGCAAATTATGCCTAGCGGGTGGAGGATTCTGATTGCATGCATGGTGCTATGGCCTACCTGCAGTGGCGGTCGGGACCACCTCACCATCAACGAATTTCTTTACTGCTACAAGGTAGTGGAGATGCATTTGGGGTGGTGGTACTTTACTGTTCGGACCCCCAAACAAACATTAATCTCGGGTCTTCCAACTTCGAATAGGGGTTGGAAAAAAGAAATTTTTCTTTGCATCTGGGGACTAGTTGAAGTCTTTCTCGTGAGAATCTCCTATCGATCGAGTCCACACAGTCTCCAAGATATGGAGAGAACCGCGAAGAGAAGGTAACTCTCAGTCGTCATAGTTTTCTTTACTCATTTTCTGTTTAGTTGGTCTAACCTTCATTATTTTTGTAGCATTGGCCTAGAGTCCGGTATCTAAGGTTGAACTTGCAAGGTTGGAGTGTGCCTTTGCTCATCCGGTTTGGGATTACTCTCTGCTTGTAAACCCTGAATCGGTCTCTTCTTAACTATTTAGCCCCAAAATTTCTTCTTCTGGGACGCCTGTCTTACCTGTCAGTCAGTCAAGCCATTCGACACTCTTCATCTTGTTTATTCCTCGTTTCATCATCATCATCATTCATTCATCATTTTTTTAAACTCTTCTGCTTCATTCTTTTTGTAGATATGTCTGCTAGACCACTGAAGGCTTCCTTAGTGAGGGTTTACTCGAAGGCTGCAACTGGTAGCTCACATAAGAAGCCAAAGTTCACCCATAACCACTCAACTGAGAAGGACAGACCGAGCACAGTTCCTTCTATAGTCTCCCCTCTTGCCGCCCTACCCCTCCTTCGTTTGTCTATTTAGAAACGGCATTGGAGACCGCACCTACGTTCGATAAGTGTGTCATCCACCTTCCCTTTTACACCTTAGGGGGTCTTCTTTTAAGGGAAAAAAGAGGGCTCCCCCTTCTTTGTTGGCTGATGAAGACCAGGTGGTCATTCACCTCCACTTAGTACTTTCTGACAATGACATGGGGAGCCTTAGGGGTAATAGTACAAGTGCCTTGGCGAGTAGGGCTTTCTTTGACCTTGGGAAGGTAAGTGCTTTTGAACTGTCAATTCGGTTATTGTTATCATTTTTACCATCTGTTTTCAATTACTGAGTGCCTTCTTATATGTTTGTACGTGCTGACCAAGGTGGCGATTCTCTAGAGCCGACAGCTTGCCACAGACAACTATATTGGTGAGCTCTGGAGGAAATTGTCTGACGCCGATTTTGATCGGTCGGGTTTAGTGAGGAAGCTCGTCGAGGTTGAAAATAAGCTAAAAGGGACTAAGGCTACCCTAGAGGAGGTGCGGGATCGACTCGAGGGGGAGAAGGCAGGGGTTATTGTGCTACAGGCATCTCTGAACGAGAGCTGAAGGCAAGTTGGGAGGAGGAGAAGAAGAAAGTTGTCAAGGACACGGTCGCTGCATCTTTGAAGTCCACAGAATTCAACGGCAAGGCTACTGAGTATTTTATCAACGGTTTTGAGACCCTCCATTGTCGGCTCCTGAGGGTGCGTCCAGACCTTTATCTCTCAAGGTTCAAGGTTGACGCTGAGTCTGAGTTTACTGGGCCTACGACTGCCGAACAAGCTGAAGGGGAGTTGGAGAAAGATGATGCGGCCTCTTGAGAACACAACTTCTTCCCCTTTTTATTGTACTTGTGGACCAAGGGCCCTCTACTACTCTTCTTGTACTTTAACCTTTAATCAATAGACCTCTTTTCTTGGTAGTATGTGGTAGTTTTTGTAGTTGGTGTATTATAATTTTGTAGATCACTTGTTTGTTTACGTGGCTTGGGCTTCTTGTGAACTTGCTTAATAGTGTTGGGCTCGACCTGGATGACCATAGGCTCGTTGTCTTCCTTTTTAGCCTAGGGCTTATGCCATGCAAGGGTTATTTTATGACACTTTGAATCTTTCTTTTTTTTGGGACCTTTTTGCTGACGAATGGTGGCTAGTTGGAGGTTATTGTTGTTGACCAAGGGTAGTTTTACTAGACTTGGTCCATTCTTCTGACACCACTCGGGATTTTAGTTGTAAACCGTTATAACAGATCGATGGTCATTTAATTAGACTTTGTCCATATTTTTGACACTACTCGAAACATTAATTGTAAACTATTGTAGTAGACCGATGGTACTGGATTTTGTCCATTTTTCTGACACCACTCGGAATGTTAATTATAGATCATTATAGTAGACCGAGGGTCATTTTACTAGACTTAGTCCATAATTTTGACACCGCTCAAAACATTAATTGTAGACTGTTATAGTACATCGATGGTCATTTTACTGGACTTAGTCCATTTTTCTGACACCACTCGAAATGTTAATTGTAGACCGTTGTAGTAGACCGATGGTCGTTTTATTGGACTTAGTCAATTTTTTTGACACCGCTCGTAACGTTAATTGTAGACTATTGTAATAGACCGATGGTCATTTTACTAGATTTAGTCCATTTTTCCGACATCGCTCAAAACTTTAATTGTCGAGTGTTGCATCACACATGATGGTAGACGAATTCATTATTTTAGAATTAAAATCATACAACTATTTGTAATACCTTTTCAAATGTTCAATATTCCACAGTCGATGTAGGAGCTTCCCTTCAATGGTTTCTAGATAATAAGTGTCGTTCCTTGTTGTCTTGGTTACTCGGTAAGGCCCCTCCCAATTGGGACTTAACTTGCCACCGCCCGAAATTTATGTTGCTATGCTTACCTTTCGGAGGACAAGGTCTCCATTCTGGAAACCTCTCAGTCGTACTCTGGTGTTGTGATATTTCATCATCCTTTGTTGGTACGTTGCCACTTGGAGGGAGGCTTCATCTTTTTTTTTTCTTCTAACAAGTCTAGACTCAAACTTGGCTTTCTCTCTGCCTGCTTAGTCTACGGTTTTTGGGTCCTCAGACTCGTAACCCCGATTTCCACGGGTATAACTGCTTCATAGCCGAAGAGCAAGGCGAAGGGTGTCTCCCCTGTGAGGTTTCTTGGAGTGGTTCTGTAGGCCTAGAGGACCTCGATAACTCGTCAGCCCATTGTCCCTTTGATGCTTCTAGCCTGATCTTGATTATCTTCAGAATAGTTCTATTGGTCATCTCCACTTGACCATTAGCTTGGGGATGTGACAGGGAAGAAAAGTGGTTCCTGATTCCCAGCTGAGAGCAGAATTCACGGAAGTGTCTATTGTCAAATTGTCTCCCGTTGTTAGTGATTAAAACTTACGGTATTCTAAATCGGCATATTATTGACTTCCAGACGAAGTTGCTTATGTTGCTCTCAATGATTGTTGATGGCGCCTCAACCTCAACCCACTTGGTAAAATAGTCGATGGCTACTTCAAGGAATTTCCTTTGTCTCTTTGCCAGGGGGAGGGGGCCCACAATATCTATTCCCCATTGGGAAAAGGGTCATGGCCTAGTGATGGGCGTGAGCTCCTCTACGGGCTATCTAGGAATGTTAGCAAATCTTTGGCAATGGTCGCACCTTTGGACAGGTTTGCCGAGTCGTCCTGCATGGTTGGCCAATAGTACCCTGCTCTAACAAGCTTGTGGATGAGCTACTGGCTGTGGGAGTGGTTTCCACATATACCTTCGTGGACTTCCCTCATGGCGTAATCAGCCTCGGTTGGTGACAGACATCTCAAGTATGGTATAGTAAAACTCCTTTTGTAGAGGGTGTCATCTATTAAGGCATACTGGTTGGCCCAGAGTTTGACTTTCCTGGCCTTACTTCAGTTGCACAGTAGGTCTCTTGCCTTGAGAAACCGCGTGATCGGGGCTCTCCAATCGTCCTTGACCTCGTTCGTGTAAACACAAACACTCAACTCATTCTCTGTACTAGGTTTAATGGGGCAGCTTACAAGTAATCGGTTCCTTGTCACATACTTATCGTTAGAAGCTAGTCGTGTCAATCGATTTACATGTTCGTTCTGACTTTTAGAGATGTGTTGAATCTTGACGTCGTTAAATTGGGACATGAGCTCCTTAAGCTTGGCTAGATACTTTTTCATTCTGTCTTCTTTAGCCTTATACTCACCCATCACCTGCCCTTCGATCAACTTAGAGTCAGTGTAGACGGTGATACATCTTGCCCTTGCTTCTTTTGCTGTGCTCAAACCTGTGATCAACACTTCACATTCCACTTCGTTGTTTGTTGCATTGAATCCCAACCAGATTGCATACTCGACTTCTACACCCTCGGGTGTGGTTAGCAATAGTCCCACCCCACTGGCTGAGGCAATGGATGATCCATCCACGTGAAGGGTTCATTATGATTCTGGGGGATTCTTCTCATCTGCTTCTGCAGGTGTTAGCTCTGCTAGGAAATTTGTTAAGACTTGTCCCTTTATAGCCGTCCTTGGTTAATATCTAACATCGAACTTGCCCAATTCTATTGCCCACTCTACCATCCTACCTGACACTTCCAGTTTCTGCAGCATAGCTCTCAAAAGTTGGTTGGTCAACATTATTATGGGATAGGCCTGGAAATAAGGCCTGAGCCTCCTTGTTGTTGTTACGAGTGCAAATGCTAATTTCTCCAAGGGTAGATATCTTAACTCTGCTCCATGGAAGGCCCTATTGACATAGTACACTGGGATTTGATTGTGTTTATCTTGGACTAAAACTGAGCTTACCGCCACCTCTGATACTGCCAGATACAAGTATAAGTCTTCCCCTTGAGTTGTGTGACCAAGGGTCGGTCAGCAAGCCACGTGTCCCTTGAGATCTTGAAACAATCGGTTAGCCTCCTTCGTCCATTCGAATCCTTTCTTCAAAAGGCGAAATAAAGGAAAACATATGTCTGTAGACCTTGAGATGAACCGGTTGAGAGCCGTAACTCTTCCTACCAACCGTTGTACTTCTTTCGTGGTCTGCGGCACCTTCATGCCCAATATAACCTCGACTTTCTCAGGGTTAGCCTTAATTCCTCTGTAAGAAACCATGAATCCAAGGAACTTTCCTACCGACAACCTGAAGGTGCATTTAGCGGGGTTGAGCTTCATTTAGAATCTTCTCAGGGTACAAAGAGTTTCTTTCAGATCATCTATGTGCTTTTCAACTTTCACACTTTTCACTAACATGTTATCTACATAAACTTCAACATTTCTTCTAATTTGTGTTTCCAACACTTTATTCACCAATCTTTGATAAGTGGCTCCTACTTTTTTTAATCCGAATGACATGACTTCGTAACTATATGTACATCGGTTGGTGATGAAGGACATCTTTTTTTGATCTTCTTTTTCCATTCGTATTTGGTTATAACCAAAGAACATGTTCATGAAATTGAGCAGGGCGTGCCCAGAGGTAGAGTCGACTAGTGCGCCTATTCTCAGGAGTGGGAAGCTATCTTTAGGGCAAGTTCTATTGAGGTCGGTGAAGTCTACACACATCCTCCACTTATCGTAATTTTTCTTGACCAACAACATGTTGGCGGTCTAGTCGGGGTAGGTGACTTCTCGTATGAACCTTGCTTTTAACAATTTGTCCACTTCTTCAACAATAGCTTGGTTCATGTCGATGATAAAGGTTCATTTCTTCTATCTGATTAGTCTTGTTGAAGAGTCGACACTCAACCTATGTGTAACCACCTTTGGGTCAATTCCTAGCTGTTCTACAAGTGTCCAAGCAAAGGCATCCCTATAGACCATAAGGAGTTTTTGTAAGCGAAGCTTAAGTTCTTTTGAGAGCATCCTCCTAACCTGAATGACCCATTCTGGTTTGTTAGGATCGATGTTGAGCTCATCTCGATCCTCCGCGGGCTCGGTTTACTTCAGCTAGACGTCATCTCTATCCTCCATGTCATCGATGATGAGGGCCTCCTTTGACTATTTTCCCTTTAAAGATGCCACGTAATACTCTCGGGTGGCTGTTTGGTCGCCTCTAACCTCTCCAACTCCCTCCTTTGTTGAGAAACGCATTAACAAGTGGTTGGTAAAAGTAATCGCCTTTATTTTGTTTAGTGTTGGTTTACCGATGATGACATTGTATGCTGAGGGACAATCGATAACTAAGAAGTCGACTGCCTTGGTGACTTGGCAAAGACTAACCTCGGCTATCACTGAGAGTGTAATGATTCTTGCGGGATATAATTTGTCTCCAGTGAATCCTACCAGAGGTGTCGTTGTCGGTGGGAGCTTGTCTTTTCTAATTCTCATTTGCTTGAAGGCGGACAGGTATAAGATGTCTGTCAAACTGTCATTGTCTATGAGTACCGTTTTGGTTTGATGATTTACATGACCAATGTAACCACTAGGGCGTCATCATGTGGGTGTTGCACTCCACGGGAATCCTCTTCTATGAATGTGATATCCTGTAGACTGATTTGAAGACACTTCCTAAGTCTATTAGTCATGCAAACCTCTCCCTGCGATGCCCGAATTACCCGTGCATGTGTTTTTTGAGCCGATGTTGTCTTGCCACCTCCCGCAGAGCCTCCGACAATGACCTTTATCTATCGCAGTGGCTCAGATTCAATATTCTTCCAGCTCGAAGTCCTTTCTACCCTTGGTGGGGTCCGAGGGCAGCCCGCTATAAAACGCCTCAACCTGCCTTGCCAAATGAGTGGCTCTACCTGCTGCTTAAGGTCGACATAATCTTCTGTGTTATGGTCGTGGTCCTGATGGAACCTACAGTGCTTTCTTTGGGATCTTTTTTTCGGAGGGGTCTTGAGCTTCTCGGGCCATTTTATGGATGAGTCATCTCGCACATACATAAAAACCTATTTGAGGGATGAATTAAGCGAGGTATAAAGTTGTGCTGGCATAAAGGGGGCACATGTCTCCCTCGGTCTAACCCCCAATCAAAAATTTTCGTCATTTTTGATTTGCCTTCCCCGACTTTTAGTCGTTAATCCATTTTTCTCTTTGACGGCTCTCAATATTCATTTCCCTGATCTCTCCTCACTGCTATCACATCTTCTGCATTCATATGCTTCTGGGCTCAAAGCATCAACTCGACGGGGGTTAGAAAGAGAAAATATGAACTTTGTGGGTAGCAACCCACCCATGAAGGCTGTGAGAACCACCTTCTCGTCAGCGTCATCTACTTGCATCACTTCTTGGTTGAAGCGAGAGACGTAATCTCTCAATGACTCTCCCTTCGATTGATTAACATTGAGTAGATATGTTGCAAGCCTGTAATAGCGTCTCCCTCTTATGAAGTGACTAGCGAATGACTGGCTCAACTTAGAAAATGAGTTGATGTTGTTCGGCTGAAGATTGTTGAACCATTTTCATGCTGAGCCTTTCAAAGTGGTCGGGAAAGCCCTGCACATGATCCCATCCGAATAGTCATGCAGGAGCATTAGGGTCTTGTACGTCTCAAGGTGATCGAATGGGTCTCGGTTTCTATCGAAGGGCTCCATTTAAGGGATCCCAAATCGCGGAGAATGGATGGTCGATCCTTTGCAACAGGGCCTCAACCGTGGATGGGGTTTTGCCTCGGAGGGCTTCTATCAGAACGTTTAGCTGATCTTACATCTTTTAAATACACTTCTCTTGTTCAACAGTGGCCCCTCCGCTCATGTCGTTGGTCTGCTGAGGCATGGAGGCCCCAGGGCCTTGGCTATTTCCTTGCCTCTCTTCTATGCCCTCACTCACTTTCTAGTCCAAGGTGTGCGGCTTCCTGAGTTTCTTTGTCATCAAAATGTTGATGCTCCATTCGCCTATGACTTAGTTCTTGGTTTTGCAGTGTCATTCATTTTATATGCGGTTGAGATCTTGTATATGTTGTTCCAAACTAGTGATTATAGCTACCTCAGCTTCCCTTCTGCCTTGATCATTTGTGAAGGAGGCATTCCGATAGGCTTCCATTGTTCCAGATCGAGTTTCAACCATATGACCTGTGTCTTGCCAGAAATCACTTCGCTGATTCACACAGATGACGTAATTTGATGACGTCGAGTTCTGACTCACCACGATGGTCCTTCTTATCACCCTCGATCTGGAATCTTGCTCCCAGATTTCACTTGCACAAAGACAGTGAATGGCATTGGTGTGGCACCAGCCTACACCCCTTCGACGCTCAAGTCAGTGATCAGAGGTTAAAGTCTTTTGGGTTTTTCCTTCATGTGTTATATTTGCATACCTTCTTCTCCGAAGTTCCCTCCCTTTATATGAGGATTTTGTCTGGTAGTTACACATGGTCCCCTCCTCCGGTCTCCATACCAGCGTGTCATCCCTGTCAGGAATATTCCTCAAGTTAGTTTAGAGGAACGTGGGTGAGTAGTGCACGTGTTAGTGTCAAACTGGTTGTCCTCTTACGTTATTTTGTGTCTTATAACTATCTTTTTGTCTTGATTGCGGTCAACACTTATCACTTGGTCAACCTAGTAATTACATTAGTTGGGCAAATCGGTCGTCATGTTACTTGGTCATCTTGGTCGGCTCGGTGATCATATACGGTAATATGTCAATCACCTGTCCTTGGGTGGTTTGTTATTCCTTAGTCAACCAGTCGTATCGCGTGCATGCGATAACTAAATTTGTAGCGTTCTTCAAAAAATGGTTGACCTAACGCTCATATTATCCTGTCATTGATTGGATACTCGGTATGCACGACCGGCAGATTGAACCAGGGGGGTCACCCAACAAGTTGGTAGGTTAATCGGACCAGGGTGGTTCATTTAGTCAATCAGCTCGGTCCTCCCGACCCAAATTCTTCATCATCACAATCAATACCCACTTGATCATACACCCCAAGTTTTATTTATTTATTAAAAAAAATTGCTTACCCACCTCTGTTTTTCATTTATTTATCACTAACCAAATTGAAATCTGGGCTAATTCGTGACAGGTACTTAACCCTTGGCTTCTAGTTGCTAGCCTGGTTGTTAGTAGAAACTACTAGGATGCTCCATAACAACACAACACGTTAACGATTAAATACCATACATTCTTGGTAACAATCTTCAATGAATTAGAATGAGGACAATAAAATCATATACAATACTTAGTAAAGACCGAATGTGTTAAGAACTTAACCAATACGCCAAAAGCTTAGGACTAATGGAAACGCATTAGGCTAGGCTTTGATGGGAACGCGTTAGGTTAGGTTAAAACCAACGTCCTGGTGGCCTTACGTAGTGGCACTCACTCTGGCCTCTCATATCCAGGTAGCCCTTTTCACCGCTGGCGGATTTTACTTTGGTCACCTTCCTCGAACTCACGTAGTGTTGGATCTGGTACTAATTGTTACTAACCTAACCAATAAGCCAAAAACCTATGATTGATGATTGATGATTGATGAAAACGCGTTTGATTAGGTTCTTAACCTTCTGTTACGAAAAGAGATGAAAAGTGAGGGAATCCAAATCCTAATCGCCAGAAGGGAAGTCCTCCCTACACAACTTATGTCAATCTTCTTTTATTTCCAAAATCAAATTTTGTCAGAATCCCAGACGAACCAAGAAAGTATTTCAACATTAAAAGGGAAGAATATGATTTATTTTATCATCTTTACTTGGAATTTACAACGCTCTGGTCGTATGTCAAAATTGATTAATTGAAATCGACAAAAAGAATGGGATCAAACCATGCAAGATCATCATACATCCAAATAGAAAACCCACAACTCCTCCACTAAGAGACGATGGTCTCGAAATAGTATAACCCATCTAACTCTGGCGCGAACCTCAGTGCTCTTTGCCACTACGGCTTATTAACGTTTACAGGCAGCGATGAATTCTTCCCTTCCTTGTTCGTCTTAATCTCCTCAAACGCAGTCGAAGCCCTCTTTTGCTCTCCTCCTCTCTTGCTTTCCTCTTTAATTGGAGCATGGGAAGAACCCACTCTTTGACCCAAAAACTCAGCACAGACGGCATCAAAGGAACTGAAAATTGACATCATGATTGACTCCTCTGCAAATTGAACGTATTCTAGCAACAGAAAATTGGGATTCCTAGCAAGAGAAACTTGGAATTCTGTGAGAGAGAGAGAGAGAGAGAGAGAGAGAGAGAAAGCAACTGAACAAACGGAAAGGGAGGTAGAAAGAAAGGTGAGTGGAATACGATTAAAGGGAAGGACGAGAAGTTGAGCTTTATAGGAGGGAGATATGTGGAAGGTAAGACTTGGGGGCGTATGAGGGAGTGGGAGACACGGAAGAGAGAATGAGGGGCGGGAGTGCGCGGTTACGCGTCACTTATCTCTATCCACAAGGAAGGAACCCACGCACCGACAAAGTGGAACTGGTCAACGTGTTCACTTGTGCGAACCGTTTTGACCTGCCCAGGATATTTCATTCTCCATTACGTTTTTAAATTTCCAAAACTTCATGAAAACTCGTTAATTGTTACATATTTAATTGGAAACAAACCTATTTGTCAAATGGATGCATGGTGATTATTATTATTGTTATTATCATTATTGTTATTATTTTATTATTATTTAATTATTTAGTTTTTGGTAAAGATGGACGTTTCTCTTGCTTGGACAAGGAAAGGGGTTTCTCTTGCTTGAACAAGGAAAGGGGTGTAATGAGAATGAAGTCAAAAAAGGATTACACATCCAATAGATGAGAAACATTTAACTTTCAAAGAAGTGAGACTTTCAATTTCCATATGGAAGACTCAAGGTCAAATCCTTTGATATGAAATGCATTGTGAGTTGTTTGGATTGATATCCTCTACAATACCCTTTTGTGCGACGCTTCATGAGGGAAGACACAAGGGAGGGGTGAGGCTCATTCACTTTTGGATGTCACAAAGGATATTGAGCTGAGTTGCCCCGTTTTGGTTCTCCCCAGCTCCCTTGATATGCAGTGCAATGACTCGTGCGACTATTGATGTGTTGTAGACCAAAGTGATCAGAACAAAAATAAATAAATAAATAAAAATAATGATTACATAAAGAAAGGTATTTATAATGCCTACAATATTCCAAGATCTTATTTTATTTTGATAGGTTATTATAGGTGAGGATAGGTTTTGAACCCAGGTCCCTAGTATTACACTCACAGACTTTACCAAGTTAGCATCTTCCATACTCCAAGATCTCTATAAGAGTTACAGGCAAACAAAATTATGGTTGGATTTTTTTTTTTTTTTTTTGATAAAATTATGATTATATATTAATTTAGATAAATAAATTTAAGAAGACCATTTATTTGCTTTTATTTCCTCCACTTTTAAAAGTTTAATAAAGTTATCTAACATTAACAAAATTGTAAAATAAATTGTATAATCATATAATTATTATATGATATTAAATAGGGCTGCGTTTGGCGGCCACCTGTACTGTAATCATTTCATTTGAGTTTCCCAGGCTTTTTTAGCCACAATGGGATGGTTTTGTAATGAAACCATTCAAATTTGCATTGGTTTGTGCTTGATAACATTAGTCATTTCATTTTATAGAAAAACCTAAGATGATTTCATTTCTAATTGTAGTTAACAAATCAG
>JAOXJP010036616.1:0-16583 GCA_025762735.1 Platanus orientalis
AGGCCCAATTTGATTCTAACACTTCAAGCTTGGTCCAACATGTTTATAAACCAATCTAAAGTCTATATAAGGTATGTTAATTGATAAATATACCCTTATAGGGTAAAATTATCATTTTAACCTTTAAGTAGAATGTGGGGTGTTACATCTCAGGTCTTAGAAAAATGCATGAATAGTGTTAGATCAATCTAGGATTGATCTAAACACCCAGAATTACGATTTTTCAAGGAAAATATAATTTTTTTTCAATTTAGGGAGTGTGGGACCCACCCAACTTGACCCCTACCACTATAAATACTATGAAGGAATCCTAATACCCTCATTTTACACCAAAAATAGGTAAAGAAAGAGGGAGGGAGGGAAAAACAAGTTTACAGCTAGGGTTTGAAGGATTTTGGGGATCGTTGAAAGAACAAAGCTAGAAACAAGGTTGTGATTCAACAAAGAGGTAAGAAACTATGAAATCTATCATTTTTTATCTAGGATTCTTAGATATTAAAGGATTCAAGAGTTTTTCTTAAGTTTTGAAAACCAAAGTTATGTAAAAATCTAAAAAAGGCTAAGTGAGGATAAATCTGATCCTTTTATATGAAAATCATGGATTTTAAATTATTGTAGATATAGGTTTTGAACTTACATCTAATCTCTGTACTTTAACTTGATTCAAGCATGAAAGCATAGCTATATGAGTAAAGTTTTCTGCAAAATAGTACATGTATCACCAAATTATTGATCTTATTATATGTTATTTACATCTACATGTGAGTTATAAAATGATCAGTAAAGAAGATTAATGATGTAAGTTATATGTACAGCATGAGATTTTGAAAAAGAAATCTGTAGATTGTTTTAGGATGGTCAAGCAAATCCTTGTTTTGAAACTAATATGGTACTGTTAAATGCTAGTTCAAGTTACTGCTATATATAAGAGTGTAAGTATATGTAGAATGATTAAATTGTTAGTATTCTGATCTTTGCAATATAAATTGTTAAAGTTATGAACTCTGTTATATGAATTTGTGAAAGATATGATCTCTGAAAATCTACATGTTATGTTTGGTTTACATGTCAACCCTTCATCATCCAAGGGTTATTGTGATGATGCTCATTGCACCTAGCTTATGGTGTAAGTGACCCTTTTGTCAGGGTGATGTTTTTGGGCTAACCCTTCATCAGGGGTAATAAGGCTTGAACAAACCCTTCGTCGGGGGTAATGAGGCTTGAACAGACCCTTCGTCAGAGGTAATGAGGCTTGAACAAATCCTCCATTGGGGGTTAATGAGGCTAGAACAGACCTTTCATTAGGGGTAATGAAGCTTGAATAGACCCTTCACCGGGGATAATGAGGCTTGAACAGACCCTTCACCGGGGGTAATGAGGCTTGAATAAACCCTTCGCCGGGGGTAACGAGGCTTAAACAGATCCTTTTGCTGAGGGTTAATAGACTGAAATTACATTGTATTGTAATGCATTGTCTTTAGTATGAGACTACTGAAATGTTATAAGTGAATGTCTAAGTGCTATGTGAAAGAATGAAAAGAAAGCAAAACTTAAAGAAAGACTAAAATCTGAAATATACAAGGAAAGAAAGTAAGAATGCTACATGTTAAGCAAAGTGATAAGAAAACAAATGGAAGTAAAATGAAAGAACAAAGGTAAAATAATGCTAGTTTTATAAGATTAATTATATACGTTATAGTAAAAGAAGTATGAGAAATTAGTGTTGTAACTGCTATTTTATTGTCTCTTATTGTCTCATCTACTTCTACTTTGTTTTACTATTTTTATCATATCATGTAAGTCTTGACTATACTTTTGTATAGCATTACATCTTTTTCGCTAGGTTTTTCAAACTGACTCAAAACTACATAGGAAACGAAGAAGAAGAAGAGTTAGAGCACGAATAAAGATGATGCTTGGAGGATTGTGGTTCTTAGTTGTTGAAATGAAGAGATGATTAGTTTATTGTTTCAGATTTTAGTTCAGACATTATTATTTATTCAAGAGATGTAATAGTTAGTTATTTTCAGTTTCAACACTTTAGTATGAGATGGTTATATCTTTTAGTATGGTTTGAATGGTGGTAACAGGATTTATATTTTAGATTCATTATGGATTTTATATGAATATAATTGAGGTGTTAGCTTTCTATTCCGCTGTGATTGATTGAATGTGATGAATGTATTGAGCTTATGGTAATGCACATGAGTGCATAAAGAAAATTTATGGATAGAAATTGATAAATGTGTGTGATTGATAAAGCAAAGAAATGAAAGAAAAAAAAAGTCACATGCAATTGTAATACCTCAATATATGAATGAATGTTGTCATGTCTTGAAATTCGTGTCCTTTGGATATGGGTTTCAGGTCACCACAAAGTATGGGTCAAAAAGGAAGAGCTAAAATGACTTGTTGTTCACACCGCCCTTAAAGCGGCCAAAACATCACATTAGTACTTGGATAGTGGATGTTCAAGACACATGATGGGAGACAAATCCCTCTTCTCACACTATACTCCCGGTAGGGAAGGAAGTGTGGCCTTTGGTGATGGGAACACCATTAAGAAAATGGATAGGGGTATAGTAGAAATACCTGGAGTTCCAACACTCAAGGATGTGTTATTTGTAGGAGGCCTCAAACATAATCTCCTAATCATAAGACAAATATATGACTTAGGATACGATGTTGGCTTCTCAAAGGATGGTTGCCACATAAAAAACAAAGAAGGAATTGTTGTAAAAGGTATACGTACCGGTGACAACTGCTACATCTTTAGAGAAGGTAGACCTAACTCAGGCCCCATCACACAAAAAGATGAGTCAAGTCTATGGCATTAAAGACTTGGACATTTGAACTTTAAGAACTTGTAGAAAAGACTTAGTTCTTGGTATACCCAAGATTGGTAGACAAGAAAGTATATTTTGTGGTGATTGTCAATATGGGAAGTAAGTTAGAGCCTCCCATCAGAAATTGACTGAAATAGGCACATCTAGACCATTGGAGCTAACCCATATGGATCTAGCCAGACCAACAAGTATCAAAAGCCTTGGTGGGAAAAGATACTTTATGGTCATGGTCGATGATTTCTTTAGGTACATATGGGTATCATTCTATAAATCTGATGTATTTGAAAAGTTCAAAAATATTTGCCACATGTGAGCCGATGGTGATAGCTATGGCCAGTTGCCACCCACATATCCCTTGTTCAGGACATTGGGTTCTACATGAAACATTAATTTGACAAAATACAACTTGAATGAAAAAGAACATCCAAACATCCAAAAGAACTTAGATAATAATGCATAGACCATATGGCTGAAAATCATTTGATCAATACTAATTATTGTCACACATAAATCAATTAATTAGGACCCATCCATTGGCGGACCATGATCATCTGAACATGAGACATGTGGCAAGTTATGGGGGGGTATCCCATCTTGTTTCAGGTGCACCTGTATGTAAATTGACTGATACAGGGACAAAGAGGCAGAGATGCTGATGCCAGCTTCTCCAATATGGAAATATGGATGACAGTTGTCTTAATGGTTGTCAATTTGTCATTCACAAGGCCACACTCCCATGGAACAAGATATGGGGTCTCCCTATCCCTCAAAAAATTAAACATTTCATTTGGAAGGCTTGCAAGAATGCCATCCCAACAAAAGATAACCTTGGAATGAGATCTATTGAGATTAATCCCTTATGTAGTCTTTGCAATGAGGAAATTGAAACCACCAATCATTGTCTCATCCGTTGTCGGTTCTTCTCTAAAGTTTGGTTTGCCTCTCATCTTTGCATTAGGACAACTCATGATTCAAACTTGTCTTTCTCTTCTTGGTTTTCTAATTGGTTCAATGTTGAGTGCATCTCTAAAGAGGATAAATATGAAGCTATTGTTTTTATTGCAATTTTAGCTTAAAATATTTGGAAAGCCCGTAATACCTATATTTTTGAGAAAAAAAAGACTTCATATGCTTAATATCTTATTTTCTTCCTATAAGCTTCGGAATGAGTCTAGAGAGGTAATTTGGAGCTTAAAGAAGGGTGATGGAGTGAAAGCTTCTTTTTGGACTCCTCCCCCATTTGGTTGCTTAAAGATCAATGTTGATGCAACTTTCTCTCCTTTTTCCAACCAAAGAGACTTGGGCATGGTGGTTCTTGACGATAAGGGTTTTTTTGTGTGCCTTGGTGGAGTCAGGCTTGTTTTCTCCCTCGGCCTTAGTAGCTGAATGTTTGGTTGCTAGATTAGGCCTAATTAAAGCCCGTGACTTAGGGGCTATTGACATTATTCTAGAGGGTGATAGCTCCATGATGATCAATGTGTTGATGGACAATATTAAGTCTTGCGATTAGGTGATTAAGAATATCATCCAAGACTATCATAACATTGCTAGGAGTTTTGGTTCTATCTCTTACTTGTGGCTCAAGAGGTCAGCCAACTCCACGGCTCACCTCCTCGCCTCACATGCTTTCTTTTTGACAGTCTGGGTGGAATGGTCTTCCACTCCATTGGACTGGATTTTATCTCCTCTTTTGAAGGACTCTTGTAATTGTCTGGGTACTGCCCCAGACTAGTTTCTTTTGCTTTATATATCTATCCTTATTTATATAAAAAAAGGTCACACTCACAAGTAGCATTCTCGATTTTTTCTTAATAATTATTGATTAATAGATTAGCACTACAAAATATCTTTTAATCTTTTAAGAGTTTAATCTATCAAATTAGTGTCTCAAATCAAATTTAAGCATATATTTATTTTCCTAATAATATATATATGGGATTGAGCATTAGGGTTGGTTGTGGAATATGGGAATAATCCACCATCCCCAACGATATAGTAAGATTGACTAGTAGGAGTAAGGGATTTTAAATGGTAAGGCTCTTTGAGCCCAACTATAGAGTTGTGGAGGCAATAAGAGGGGAGGATCATCGTTGGAGTGAAGAATAAGGATCTAGAAAATCTGGCATCATGTCAATCCACCAAGGGCCCTCAAGAACATTGTCTGAGATAGTTAAGACATTATATAGATATTCGTATCCGTTATGTTAGTCAAATATTGGATATATCCAATTACAAAAAATCATTATGTTAATATACTTGTATCCATTAAGTTAATCAATGGGTTTTGTTTAATGATAAACATATTTATATACTCCACTATAATGTAATATAACCACCAATTTAGTACCTAAAGCTATATGTAACCAGATTAATGGGATCCAATGAGACTTTTGGTGGGGACATAATCAAGGAATGAGACATTTATATCTTAAAGCTTAGAAGCATCTTTAGAATAGTAAAATTCAATGGGGGCATTGGTATCAGAAAAATGGAAGGAACCAATAGATCCATGATCACCAAAATAGATTGGAGATTTTTGTAAAACCCAGATTCAATATGGGCATGCCTTCTCAAAGCCAAATATTTGTTCCATGGTAATTTTTGGAATAACAAAATCCTAACCTTAGCCTCCTGTATTTGGAATGGTATCTTGAATAACAGAGATTTACTACAAGCAAGAACTTATTGGTTAGTGGTAAATGGTAGAAACATCAACATATGGCTATACCTTTGGATTTCATCCATGCCCAATTTTGGTGTTGGTGAAAAAGTATTAGGATTACTATGTTAAGAAGTATGTGAATTAATTGATCCAGTGGCTAGAAGTTAGTGCACATACATCATTTCAGAGATTTTCCATTCTCAAATTGTTTTTGTTATTTCTCAACTCTATTTGTCTAATAATGATAGTCAAGTAGAGGACTCTCTAATATGGACCTTGACCCATTCAAGAAAATTCAGCATAAAGTTTGTCTATACCCATATTCAAAATCTCAAACCTTCATCTTCATAGGTAATTGCGTAACGGATCATCTCCTGCTACTTACGACATGGTAAGGTCCTGCCTGTCTAACAGGTGGCATGACACGATTGGAGGGAAGAAGTGAATTATAATTTTTGAAAGAGGATTTTCACTTTTTTCCTCCAATCGTGTTGTGCCACTTGTGAGACAGGACCTTAACATGTCATAAGGCGACATGAGAGGATCTTTTGTCAGGTAATTGATGCTTAAATGCGTTTTATGTTGAAAATTTTAGATTTGCCTCCTAGGGTTATAATGTTTATTTGGCGATGTCTATATGATGATATTTCCATTAGAGTCAATTTATCTAAATTCATTCATGGAATAGAAACAAGTTGCCTAATTGTAGTCTTGATGCAAAAAAATTACATCATCTTTCTTCTATTGCGACTTTGCCAAAATTGTTTGGTTTGGATCTCCACTCAAACTAAGAATCAGAAAATAGAGAGCAAGATTTAAGAAGTGGATAATGGAATTGAGTCATCTTTACTTGGATACTTGGGTCCTTAAATCTGACTCTTGCAAAATAATACTCAAGTTTGTAGTTTTATCACCAAACACATCAGGTAAATATTGCCTCTCTACACCAATTGCATCTTTTTCTTTATGAATTTCTTTTATCTCATCAACATTTGTTATTTTAGAATTTTCATCTCTATCATAGCATTCAATACCATATGATAGAGCCTTATCCTCCATGCCAAATTTATGACAATCCAAACATATTTGATCAATTTCATCAGAATCATGGTTTTCATTCACCTTATCACTTGAATTAATAGATTCCAAAACACTTAAATCTAATATAGATGAAGAAAAGAAACTTACTTCAACCAAATTGAGATTTGGTTCCTCCATTGAAATTTTACATTCATTGGCTTCTTCTATGTTTGCCTCAGCATCTACATTATCACTTTTATCTTCTTCCTAAAAATTGTCATCATCAAAATCATCTATCCAATATTCTATTGGTATGAACAATGGATCTTTATATTTTGAAGAAAGAATCTCAAGATTCTCCCACACTTGAGATGGAGGATTTAAATCTTTGATACAATACTAAACCTCTAAGCAAATGAATTTTGTAATAGTTTCAATACCATTTTTTGATTTCTTCTCTCAAAGGTTTTCTTAACCTCTTTTCGGCATCTCAACTATTACATCCCATAGGTTGTATGCAAGGAGACATGTGTGAATATTATGTCTCCAAGAATAATAGTTAGAGCACATCAACTTTTCTATCACAAAATTATCTATCATAAATATTGGTTTAAAATCTATGAAAAGAATTCTTTTTTTTTTTTAACTTACCTTTTTAGTGTTTGATGAAATTCTATCTTCTCTTTCTCTTCCTTAAACTTTTTTTTTGGGGGGTTTTGAATTAACTTGCTTTAAATCTTCCAAAGGAATATTAAGCTTTGTCGCACCTTCTTTTAGTTGGATTGAATGGATCTAATACCTCTTACAGGAAAGATGATAGAAAACAAAGAAAAGTATGTCTTTGATACTAATAAACATAGAAAAGTAAAGCTAACTTGTTCTATAGCTAATGGAAACTTTAAAATTTCATTCAAATGGCTTGTAAATGATAAGATACATGATTATATATATAACCTACATCTCAAAAACAAAAATTGACTCTAATTAATTCATCTAGCTTTCCTAGGTATCAAATTACTAACCTATCAAATAAAAACATGAATACACTAAAACAAACCTTTTATGTTCACAGTAATAGAAGAGAAACAAACTGCTCTAAGTTCTAAGATGAATGTAGAAGTCTACGATCATGTATAAAATTTTTATGGAAGTAATTCAAGAAACTTTTGAACTTCAATAAATTTCAAAACCCATTAAACTTTTTTTTTCTTCATACATCTTCAGTATCACGCCCCTGAAGCATGGACCCGACAGAAGCGGCAGATCCTGGAGAGGTTGAGGCTTCATCATTGTCAAAGCCGGACCTAGGTTGAGTGAAGAAGTCATCATTGGCATTGCCAAGAGAGATAGTGCCTAATGGAGAGAGGGAAGATGAATGAGAGATAGAAGGAGAAGGGTGAGCAGGTTGGGATTGATGAATTTCTTTGAGAACTTTCTCAATAACCTGATTGATGTAAGAAGGGTCTTTATAGAGGATATCAGCTTTAAGCTGATCAGCGAGAGAAGGAAAGAAAAGAATTGGAAGAGGGGAAAGAGGAACGTCCTTTGAGGTACGAGGAATTGAGTTAGAAAAAATAAAAGGATGAGCTCCTGGGCTGTGAGGAGGAGAAGGTTGGAAGCGAATAGAGGAAGAAGGAGATGTGGATTTTTTTCCCTTTAGAAGAGGAGGCTTGAGAAGAGTCTTTTTGAGACTTCTTAGAAGTTTGTTTTTGGATGGAGGAAGGAATGAGGACCTTTGAGGTCTCTACGAAGTCAATGTTAAATTTGTCCCACCATTTATGGTAGATTTGTCGCTCGAGGCAAGGAGGAATAGCGACAGAATCAATTTCATACTCCCATTTAATGATCCAAGAAAGATTATAGGAGGCGAACATGTAAGCAGTGACTGTTGGCTTGGCTACAAGCTCAATTGAGCTTGGTAGTGAGTGTGGAGCGGAACCAGAGGAGGAGGAAGAATAGCCTCGATTGTTCCGAAAATATCCCACCAATTGTGGAACCATGCGGGAAAGGCTGAGGCAAAGGAGATGAACCAAGAGTGCTTTAATTTCAAATTTTGATAGAAAAACACTTGCTCCCATGCACAGACATAATCAAAGTAATTTTACCAATGGTCTCCAAGACCTTGGTATGCTTTGTCATTAAGCCTTTTAGGCTTGTGGAGATATATCAACTCTCTTTCCCATTCTTGAACACTGATGATCTTTAAGATTTACAACTTTGAGAATGCATACTCATCGGAGCTTTTGTTACTCAGATGATGGGTAAACATTATGCTGCTAGATTCTTTTAGAATCTGTTCATAGTAGGTTCTGTGGTGAGAAGGTGCCATGGGGATCGTGTTTTGTCCCTGAGGAAGGTATTTCAGAAGGATATCTCGAAGGTCTAATTGAATATCAAGAGGTTCGAGGGGGAAGACTTGGAGAAGGTATTTCTTGACATATGGAGTGGATTTTACCATTGTGCCATCTGGTAATATGGTTTGGGATGACTTTGAGTCATTGTCTTCGACCACAATTTTCCTTATAGGGTGGCCGGATGATGAGCTAGCGTTATGTCTTTGAGACATCTGGAATTCCCTGCAAGAATTCACGAGATAAATAGTCAGGAAGTGCATTATCAGCTCCTTTAATGTATTCTATATCAAATTCAAAAATTGAAAGAATAGCTTGCCATCTTGCAAAGATTTGTTTGGAGGCTAAATTCTTTACATCCTTTTGAAGAATGAATTTAGTGGAACAGCAGTCTATCCTTAGCAGGAATTTCTGATTAACTAAATCAAATTGAAATTTGTTTACACAGTTAACAATGGAAAGCATTTCTTTTTTTTATGGTGGAATACTTTACCTGGGTGGAATTTCATTGTCCAGAATGAAACATGACTAGTTCTTCTTTAGAACCATTTACCTGTTTGAGGATTCCTCCATAGCCTTTGTTGGAGGCGTCTATTTCAACAAGCTTTTTAAGATTGGGGTTGGCAATTGCGAGGCAGGGAAGAGATTTTACTCTATCCTTAATTCTCTTGACTGCTGTTGTATGAGCGTCTGTCCAGTCTGGAGGATTCTTTTTGAGTCTAGCAGTTAACAACGTTTTGTCTTTTGCTAAGTTTTTGTAGTAGTCTGAAATATAATTCAAACATCCCAAAATTCTTTGTAACAAAGCTTTATCTGTTATTTTGTCAAGTAAATTTTCTCAAAATTTAATCACTCGGTTGATTGGAGTGATTTTTCCTTGGAATATTTGATGTCCAAGGAATTGAATTGAGGTTTGAAAAAACTTTATTTTTCTTTTAGAAATGACCAAACCATTTTGCTTTACCATTTTGAAAAATGTATGCAAATGTTTAAAGTGTTGATCAACATTTTTCGAAAAGACTAAAACATCATCAATGTAAACTATGGTAAAGGAAGATGAAGAATTGAATATTTCATTCATATTTTTTTGAAATTCTGATGGGGCATTTTTGAGCCCGAAGGGCATGACATTCCACTCGTATTGTCTGAATGGAACAACAAATGCAATTTTATCCTATCTTCTTCTTTGATTTGGGTATGTCAAAATTCCCGATTTCATGTCAAACTTTGAAAAGACCGTGGCTTGGTAGAGTCTATTTAATAGATGTCTTTTGTTTGGTATTGGGTATCTTATCCATTTTAGGACTTGGTTGAGAGGCATGTAGTTTATGACAAGCCTAGGGACTCCGCGTTCTAATTCTGCAGCATTTTTTACATAGAAGGCGGCATAACTCCAGAGAGAGGAACTTTTCCTAATTAGCTTCTTTTTTAAAAGTTCTTGGATTTCTTCAAAGCAAGTCTGAGTTAACCTATCATTCATTTGAATGGGTCTTGCTTTGGTTGGTATATCATTTTCATCGAATTTGTCGATGTAAGGAAGAGATACCTGGTGTTTCTTTCTGTGCCAGAAGGCTGTAGGAATTTCAGAACAAACTTCTTGTTCCAATTGAGTTTGAAGATTTTTAATCTTCTTTTGGGTGATTACAGATTTTATCTGTTGTTCTGTTCTTTTATAAGAGAGGTCTTCTCTTATGTGATTTATGAATTTTTCTTTAAGCTCTAAGTCATGCTCTAATGACTCTATTAGAAACAGCTTTGGTTTAGAGTAGAAGAGAAAGATAACTTTTCTACCATTTAAGGTAATGGAGATTCCTTGGTTGTCAACAGAGAAGGGTTTTATCTGTTGAAGAAATGGGGTACCAAGGATAAGATCTTGTTTTAGATCTTTTATCAGGACGAACGTTGTATTTATACAAGTCCCCTGATTGCAGATGTGAACATGAGGTAATTGCAGATGTGAACATGAGGTAATTTATATACAATGGTAAAAGAAGATGAAGAATTAAATATTTCATTCATTATTTTTTGAACTTCAGAGGGAGCATTTTTAAGCCCAAAAGGCATTACATTCCATTCGTATTGTTCGAAGGGAATGGCAAAGGCAGTTTTATACCTATTTTCTTCTTTGATTTGGATTTGCCACAATCTTGATTTCATGTCAAACTTTGAGAAGACTGTTGCTTGATAGAGTCTATTTAATAGATCTCTTTTGTTTGGTATTGGATACCTTTTCCATTTTAGGACTTGGTTAAGTGACATGTAATTTATTACAAGCCTGGGAACCCCGCGTTCTAATTCTGCAGCGTTTTCTACATAGAAGGAGGCATAACTCTAGGGAGAGGAACTTTTCCTGATTTACTTCTTTTTTAGAAGTTTCTGGATTTCTTCAAAGCAGGTTTGAGTCAGCCTGTCATTCATTTGAATAGGCCTTGCTTTGGTTGGTATGTCCTTTTCATCGAATTTATCGATGTAGGGAAGAGATACCTGGTGTTTCTTCCTATGCCAGAAGGCAGTTGGAATTTCTGAACAAACTTCTTGTTCTAATTGGGCTTGAAGATTTTTAATCTTCTTTTGAGTGAATGCAGATTTTATCTACTGTTCGGTCCTTTTATAGGAGAGATCTTCTCTTATGTGATTTATGAACTTTTCTTTTAGTTCTAAATCATGTTCTAATGACTCTATTAGAGACATCTTAGGTTTAGAACAGAAGGGAAAGTGGACCTTTCTACCATTTAGGGTAGTGAAAATCCCTTGGTTGTCAACAGAGAAGGGTTTTATTTATTGAAGAAAGGGGGTATCAAGGATTAGATCTTGTTTTAGATCTTTTATCAGGACGAACGTTGTATTTATACAAGTCCCTTGATTACAAATGTGAACATGAGGTAGTTTGTACCTAACATCTAATCTACGTGAATTTATCGTAGATATTCTCTGAGAGGTTGGAACAAAATATTTTGTAGGTATCAGACCTTCTCTGATACAGTTGATATCTGCTCCAGAGTTTATTAGACCCATAAGTTTTAGTTCAAGTTCTCCTCTGATTTTTAGGGAGAAGTTGGAATACCATTTTTGGGATTCTTCTTTATTGATTTGTTCTAAAGATTTTTCTTCAGAGGGTTCTCCTATTTCAGGAATTTGGTTTGATGTTTCTCCTATTAGGAGATGATCAAATTCTTGCTCTAACTCTGCTTCACTGTCTAGGTGATTTGTCCTAGTTTGAGAGTAAAGTTCTAAAACATTTAGTCTATCTTTTATAGACTTGATTTCTCTTTTTATTTCATTAATCTCTTTTTGGAGATCAAGTAGATAAACGGGTTTTTGCTCATGCTTCTCTTTGTAGAGTTGCAAGAGTTCTTTGTGTTGATAGTAATTTGTTCCTTTTAGATTACTATAAACATTTTTTTTCTTTGGTTCGATATAAGAGTTGAACCAATTTTTGCTTTTTAAGCAAAGGATCTTAGATATCATTGATGATATCCAGCATAAACTGCTCATTAGAGGTGAGGACATTTACCTCTTTTTCTGATTCATCTTCTTCGATGTTTAAGCAGTCTATACAGTCACAAAACTCGGGTTTTTCTTGTTCTGTGTCGGAGCTAGACGAAAGATTTTCCTATTCGTCTAATTCATTTACTCTTTTAGAGTGACAGTTGCTTGCTAAACATCTCTTTTTGTGACATTTGTAGCATGTAAGGATTTTCCCCTTATTTTCTTGGCCAAAGTCTTTGGGTTTGTGTTGGGGCTTGGAAAAGGATTTGCGATGGGAACTATAAGAGTTTTTCTTATAGTAAGAGGGATTTGGTTTCCTGTGAAACTTATGCTTTGAGCGAGGTTTCCTTGCCGGATTTTTCAAATCCTCATAGCCAAACTGGTAATAGAAGTTACCAAGTTCATGTCAGGCAAATTTCTTTTCAGTCTTAAGCTCTTTTAGCTTAAGATCATTGCAGAGGGAGAGACCTACCTGATTGACCTTTTGGATGATTTCTCCATAAGATAATCAATTAAGGTCCATTTGAGTTCCTCTTTGTTCGTCTACAATTTTTTCTTTGACCTTTTTGGCAAAGAGAGACGGAAGACCTACAATGAAACGTTCCTTCCAGAAGTCATTGTTGCAAGAATCTAGTTGAAAGACTTTGGAAAGGAAAACATCATTGTACCATCAGAATTCGGTTAGTGTTTTACACCGAAGGTTTTGAAGTTGTTCCTGAATTCTTATTTGTCCATCAATTCCACGACCAATGAATTGATCGTAAATATTGATGACCAAAGCGTAGACGCCATTAGGGATCGTTTGTCCCTGAGCATTGTGAATGGGCTCTCCGCTTTGTTTATTTATCTGAACAGAAGAGACAATCGCTTGTCGTTGTTCTTTTGCGAGATAGTAGTCCCACCAACCTTTAAGTTGGCCAGAAAATGAGGCTACTATAAGGTAGACCGTGGTTTCTTCACTATTTCCGTGGATTTTGCAGGCATTAGCGTAGGCCAAAATGTTGTGGCCTAGAGTAGCTATATGATATTCAGATTGATTATCAAGATTCCACTCATATAGTGCCAACCCAGAGAATTGTTGGGAATTTGCTCTGGTGTCTTCTTCATTAAGAAGATCGACCGGAGTTGGGCGATGGTAATAGGTGCGGTGTGGTTCTAGTTTTACTAGACTATTCAGGTTTTTCTGAATGGGTTCTTCAAGGGACAAAGTGGTTTCAGAATAAGAAGATTCTTCTATGTTGTTTAATGATCTATCAGATCGGGATGAAGAAACCTTAGATTTACCCCTCTCAACAGTGTCTTTTAGACTGAGTGTGTTGAGACGAGAAGTTAATTGGGCTGCAAACTCGTCAGAGATTTTGATGGGTTTATCAGATAGATGAACATTTGGGGGAATATAACTAGGCAACACTGTAGGTTTTTCTGCAGGAGGCTTAGTTAATGGGTTTTATTTGGTGATGACTACTGATTCGATGGAATTTATCACTGGTTCGACCGCGTTTAGAACAGTTTCTATTATGTCAATCTGATTACTGATCGTTTTGAGGATCAGATTGGAGTAATTTTGTTGTTCCTGTACTTGAGAAATGTCCCCTACGGTGGCAAAGGTAATTTCTTTCCTTTCTTCCATAGCTAAAATTGGTATGGTTTGAATATTTTTCTTACCATAAACCAAAGGTTCTAGTGGGGGATGATTAGATTCAACCACTCCTTTAGTGGCTGTGTTCCATTTTATGGAAGTTTTTTCAGAGGCATTTACCTCTAATTTCTTTCTTTGGCAAGAGAGGTAATCCCTAAACCATAAGAAAAAGGGAATGTCCCTTTGCTGTTTATCCATTTGGTGATACCAGATTTGCCTAAATTGTAGACATTGTTAATCTGAGTATCGAGAGAAGAATTTTTCTCTCAGAATAAAGATCTAGTTTGAGGATTTCTTTATTTGGGATGAAGGTTTCTTCATTTATCACATTTAATTCTAATTCTCCCTCACCACCTAATTCTGAAAGAGTGTTTGGGTCGTAGGTAGCGTAATCGAGTCCAGAATCTTTGGATCGATTTATCCCTGTTGGTCTCAAAGGGATTTCTCCTATTGACTGTCTAAAGATGGGGGAAGAAGGCTTTTGTGTCGTGTGATATGAAGATGGAGGTTGCTCAGATCTTTCAGATCCAAAGCTGGATAGCCTTGATCGATCTATAGAATTTATTCTTATAGATCTAGAAGAGTTAGAAAATTTTATTTCTAAGTCTCCTTCAGGTGTTTGGACTATTTGTTCTAATTGAGAACGAACTTTGTTTTGACGAGATCGAGTCTCATCTTCGATAATCCAAACATCTGAAAGTTTTACTTCATTCCATTTAAGGGTTTTTGGAACATAAATATTATGTTGGGGATTTAGCTGAAATAGAGTTGTTTCCCCATCAGATTTGGGCATAATGGAGTTGGGAAACAAAGTGTTTCATTACTTTATAATGAACTCTGTAAATTACAACGAAATAGTGGGATCCAGCCTTCATATCAAACCCTTGATTATGAATACTCAGGGTTGTGGCTTCATGGACATTTGAGTCCTGTAGCCTAACTATGAGATCTGGTCCACAGTTAAAGTAGGCAGGTCCTTGGTGAAGACCGATCTCTATTAGACCAAAGAGTTGATCTACAGGTTGGTTGTGTCGGGCATCTCTTACAGAGATAATAACGGCTACGTTTAAGCCTAGCCTAACAAGTGGTTTAACCGCATCCTGAATAAGTCCTACGTGAAGGTAGGAATATTTCTTTGCATGTTCTATTAGAACTTCTGGAGTCAAGAGCTGTATGTGAGAGCTCTGACTTGAAATCGATAGAGTATTTTCTACCGTCTTTATCATGTAGTCAGTTTTTAACTAAAAGCTTCCTTGTTGATACATTATTTTAGACAGTATCTTAGGGATGTTCCAATTTGAGAGTTGTTGCTCTAGTTGTGGAAAGTTTATTTCACTACTATTAATAACAGAAGAAGAATTAGAAGTAGAAGCATGTGAATTGGAAAAAGATCTAAACAAGTTTGCCATTGGAATAATATCAAGGTTATAATGTCTTAAACAATATATTATGAGGCGGCAATCTTATTAAAGAGGGCAATCTCTTGTCCGATTTACAACAGCATAAAACGACCTAAGCACCCTTTTCTCAGTGGGTATAAACGGTCTTGAAAAGCCGAATACAAGACTGTAGGAAGCTATTTCTCTGAGTAAAGCTTTTTCTCAAACTACAGTGTATAAAACATTAAAGGCTTTGATACCATTCTTAGCAGGATCTTTATTATATTGCTATACTATTACAAAGCAATTACAATGAGGAAAAGAAAGCAGAAAGCATAAAAGAAAACTTACAACATGAGTAGAGGAGTAGGCGGAAGCAATATGAAAGCAACACACTTACAACACTTAAAGGCTTACACAAGTTCTTCCCAAACAAACACTCAAAGAAAACAAAGAAAGCTCTCGAATTTTTTTCGTGTTTTTACCATGAAGAGGGTGCCTCTATTTATAGGTCTGGAGAGGAGGAATTGAAGCTCTTTGAAGTCCGCGGACTTTATCTTGAATTAAGTCCGGAAGGGTCTTGAAAGATTCCTTCTACTATTTAAGCACGAGGAACTTTTACTGTACACCTTTCACTATTTGGACTTTTGTCTTGTCGGGAGATTACTATAGCGTCGGTGGGCTACTGTTCATGTACTGTAGCAAATTCCTTTTAGGAGAATTGTAGCAGTAATTTCTTGAAACTTCTTTGTAACCTATAGCTTTACCCGAATTTGTCGATGACGTGTCCTGGATGGTTTGGAGTCGTTCATACCGGAGAGAGTTTTGGCTTTAAGCCGCTGAAAACCTTCAAACTTTTAGTCATAAGAGTTTGAAATGAGTTCCTTTTAGGAATCATTGTCGTGGCTATTAAGACTAAATTCTTTTAGAATTTAGAGATGAAAAATTGTTTTTTTTATATACTTTATTATTGTTAATATATATAATTTTATTATAAAATTATTAATTAAACCAAGGTCTAAACAAGTCGAGCTTTTAGCGAGCTTCACTCTTAGCTCAAGCTCACTTAATAAACGAGGTTTAATCAAAGCTCAAGCTTGGCTCACCAAACTTAAAACAAGGTTCAGGCTCGGGTTGTAAGAGCCGAGCCAAGCTAGCTCGGCTCTTTGACAGCCCTAGCACACGCTTTGCATCTGT
>JAOXJP010036627.1:0-16582 GCA_025762735.1 Platanus orientalis
ACCCCCCCCCCCCCCCAAAAAAAAAAAACTGTGCCAGTCACTTTTTGGCACTGATTTGTCAGCCCCCTGATGTCATTCTAATACATCAGGAAAAGCTGATTTCTGTACCTAATCCCAACCCACCCGAAGGCAGCAAATAGATTGTTAATGAGCTCAGAAAGCTCAGGTTGCCATGAGCCTAGCCTGAGTCTTGTTCTAATCTCACGGAGCTGAGTTTGAGCCTTGATTTGAGCTCATTTCCTAAATGAACTTGAGCCAAGCTTCACTAAGCTCAACTTCCTATATATATATATATATATATGAGCACGAGCCGAGCCTGAGCTATGTCTTCATGTGATGAGCTCGAGCAGAGTTGAGCAAAGCTTGGCTTGTTGACACCCTAGAATTAAACCTTCAATACAAAATGGGCCTCTTAGGATTTGGTACGACCCCTCAACAAACGAACAAGATCCGTCTAGCATCAGGGGTGGATACATCAGTGTTGAAAAGTGAAAAGCACCCCCCAAAAAGTGCAAATCACTTTTTCGTTGCTGATGTGCTTGCCCTTAAGCCCGGCAAACCTTAAGGGTCGCACCAAATCCAAGGCACAAATGGGCTGGTCAACAATTTAGTCTGCCCCATTACCATCCCTATTATAAGCCCTATGTGGAATAGATGCAGGGTTAATGGTTAAGGGGAGGTCAAAATTAGGTTTGAACTTGGAAAATACTGGTGGGTTCGGGTGAGTTAATCGAGTTCTCTAGTAAAAATGCTGGTTGATTAGGTCCATGGCATGATTGGATTCCAATAAGTATTTTTATAAAGTTATAAGGAATTAGGTATTGGGTGGTTTAAGAAAGCACTGCCTTTTATGTGGGATTTGATTTGCCATGTGGTTAAATTATGATAGAAAGGAATGTTTATTAGGGTACAAAGTAATGAGAAAATTAAGCTAATTGTTATTTTTATTAATATACATGCCGTATGATTGAGAAGAAGAAAAATAATTAATCAAAATTAAACATTAATTCTTGGTGGAAAATTTTCACTGTCATTTTTGTAGTGATGGGAAACTCAACAATGATGGAATTGTTAAGCAAAATGATTTTTCAAACTCAATCACGGATGAATATTAGTCGCGAATCATAGTCCAGTCATGATTAACAACTCAATCATGGATTAGTTTCACTTACAAATCTCTGTTCAGTCACAAAATAGTTTTTAGTCATGATAGACACTCTTAATCCTGATTCAATCTGCAAGTTGTGATTTTATGGTTTTCTTTGTCTTCTTCAATTTTATGTTAAGTTAAACGATTTATTTGAGCATAGAAGGTATCGTTATCACGTTTTTTGGAGATAGTTGATGCCTCCCAATAATGTGTAAGGGATTGCAGCCAAACTAACTCCAATATACAATCTAGCTCGGGTAAAACTCTTCTCTCTCTACAGATTGTCACTCTTCGACAAAAACAAATGACACCTCATTGTTGTTCTTAAAGTCTAAAAGTCCAAGGTTTAATTTTGTAGAAAATTCAATAGCATAACAGCGCAATAAAACGGCTTTATCAAATATAGATCATATAAGAGATCAATGTGATTTTCCTCATGAGAATACCAAACTCAAGATGATGTTGCTCAATTGAATCAAACAGTGTCTCTTTCAAGAAGAGTGTGGATTCAAACAAGAGCATTGGTTACCAGAACTCACAACTTTGTTTTTCTCAAGGAAGAAAGCCTAGTTCAAGAACCGCATGCATAAGGAGAGAAGAGAGAGAGAGAGAGAGAAGATGGTGATCACAGTGATTCCTCCTTTTTCGTTAGAGAAAACTCTCTAGCTTACACACCACAACCTCTTTCTTATTCCTCTTATTTTCTCAAAGAAAACCCTAATACAACCACCTAGATTTCACAACTCTTAAAATCTCCAAAAGTCTCACTTTTCCTTTTGGTTAAAGGGTATTTGTAGAGAGAGAGACTTAGGGTTTAAAGCAACCCTTAACATGTGAGAGGGGGAGGGGAGTGCAGCAACCCTAGCCCACTCCCACACGTCTCCTCTAAAGGAGGAAAGTGGGAGTTGGCTAAGACGTTGCTCCCATTCCTTTCCATATATTTTTTATTTTAAAATATTTCAACAATCACCCTTGAAGTGGTTTTTTCTCATCTATTTCATCTCTCGTTTATCCTTTTGTGCTTATAAAACTTAGGTTCTTATTAATTTGGTATCAAACCAGTTTTTTTCTTTTTCTGGTGAATGTCACAAACAATTATCAAAAGGAATGGCTTAACATCTCTAATCTCATAGCTTATTTTATAAATGTGGGAAATTAAAATCCATCATCATTAGAGGAAGAAGTTTTAGAGGCAAGGTTAGAGGCTAAGATAGATGCAAAGATATAGGTAGTTGAGAGAAAACAATGCAAAGATTATTAATTTTTTTTTGGTCAAAATCAAAACAATGCAAAGATTGAATCTTTAAAAGCCATGTTCGGACAATTGTTCTTACAAAAATTTCAACTTTGAAACAATGTTACCAAAATAGACTTGACTTTGCATCATAATCTAACAACATCCACATGGACCAATACAAACAAGAGACCAAAAATTTCAATAGTCATCATATCAACAAACGAGAAAACCAAGAAGGGCAACAAAATCATGTGGTTATTGAAGCTCATGTTATAAGCAAAAGACAAAATACAATATTTGAATCCCATAGGAAGGCTAGCAAATCACTAGATACTTGTGTGGCCCTAGATTTGATCATCACTACCCTAGATTTGGAGATTATCGATGATCATAAGGATTTGCCAGTGTACTTAAACATATGCTTTGAGAACTGAGAAGCAAAAATTCTTGGTTAATTATGACACAAATAGTTGTTTTGTATTAACTGTATTTAGAGTTTATAATAAACATAATTGTGTGGCTATCAAATGAACAATCAATATGAATAATATACATATTGTAATCAGATTTATCAATATCTGGGTCCCAAGTGGATTGTTTTTCTTATACTATGATCTCAATGACAGTTATTCTTTTAGGAGGGGTGGAATGATATGATCTTAAGACTATTACGATTATAAGGAATTGGGTAGTTTAGGAAAATATTACTTTTATGTGGCATTTGATTTACTATAAGATATGATTTGATTAGATTAAGCTAGAAATTAATGCTTATCAGGGTATGTACTAGTAAGAAAATTGAACTTCTTGTTATTTTTAGCACTAGCTCTTGATGGAGGTCCCCCATTGTCAAACTGAATTTTCTCTCATTTATTTCACTTTTTGTTTTCCTTTTTTGTGCTTGGTAAAACCTAGGTTCTTATCATGGCATGTTAAATTAGATCAGTTTGAGAAATGCCAACTCATACCTGGTGCATGGATAAGGGAAGAGAAAGGAAAGAGGGGATTTCGGCTGGATCAAGCGTTGCTCCAAATAGTCTTAACAAACCCACCTCAAATCATCTAGGTCATGAAGAGTAACATGAATCCATTGTGCAGGTCATACTGGGTAAGTACCAACATATTCAGCTTGGTTATTGTGGTCTCAACTTAGTAGAAGTCAAATTGATTTGGGGAAAAATGGCCTAAAAGAATGGTTGGATCCAACTTCAGGAGAATTGAAGAAGATTGATGGAGTATAAGATTTTGACAGCTGATGTATTATCCTGTGTATATTTATTTTTTTCTTGTGGTGGAAATATGTTAGTTTTTAGTTGTTAATAACCAATTAGCAGGTGTTGGTTGTTAGTTTATCGAATGTGAAAGTGGGATTCAACCTAAGGTCTGAAATACAACACTTTGGCTATGTTAGAAATCCATGTCAAATGAAATAATTTTCATTTTTTGAATCCTTTCATTTTATTGGTAATATTTCATTTTTTGAATCCTACAAGACCTTGTTCCTGTTTTTTTATTAAAATTTGGTGATGACTCATGACTTATGGATTCAAATGTTATGAAATAAAATTAAATCATTTTATGCGTCTTCTTCACCTGTCCTAGGTTGGGATCCACATGTCATGGTTCAAATAATAGATATAAATAATTGTCAGTGACCGCATTAAAATGGCTTAGGGTATACTACATTACGTTATACATGTAAATAATGTGCTACAAACAACACCCTTATTAAGCATTGTACCTAATAAAATGGGCAGTTATCTTGTTATTCAGATCAGCTAGACTGTTTTTTGATCTTATATTATAATGTTTAACCGTTGATCTTAGTATGAAAAAAAGAAAAGAGAAGAAAAACAGAACTCACTAGTATAATGGTTGTTATGAGTAGTTATAACTTTAGTTAATGATTTGAGGTCCACCATTGTTATATAGTTTATTTTGTCATTAATTTTTTTCTTTCTTTTGTTTTAACACAAAACAATTTCACATCTTTCACTAAAAATGAACATCAATATTTTATATAAATTGTTCCTCCACTATTATATTTTGAATTCCTTAGTTAGAGCAAGATTTCAAATATCAAAAGTAATAATTTTTTTTTATCATTTTAGTTGGAATGTTGAACCGAATTGAAAAGAAAGCTAAGATCATAAATAGGAGTTCAATTGATGAAAAAGGAAAACAATTATTAGAGTGTGCCATTAATTATGGATAAATCCAAGCAAATGACATTGATTTCTAGAGAGCAAGCTTAAAGCAAAGTGAAGGGGGTGGAAGGGTAAGATATTGTTCCATGCCGGCATATTAATTCTCATAAAATCAATAAGTGAATTATCACATGGTCATAGAACCAATCCCAAAAAGGATATGCAATACAATCAATAAAATCCAATGAGAGATAGAACCAATAAACTAGGCAATGATTACCAAGTTAGGATGGAGACTGTTACAAGACCTATAGCTTAATGCGTTTGATTACTCAAAGTAAAATATACATACAATACTGACATTTGGAATGTAAAGATCCTATAATCAAGTTCAAGAAGATGACCTCATATGTTAAAATGTAGAAATATCCTATAAGAAGGCAATTGTTGAGATGTTGGTAATGGACACAATATCAACATATAGAAAGATTCATTGATTCCAAGCATAGGAGATCACAAGATGGGGTCTAACTTGACAAAATCCTCTTAGAGATATGTTAAGGAACTGATTAGCCCAACTAAAAATGGATGGAAGATATGTGTTGTTGGGATTTTTTAAATTTAAAGGGGGACATGCCCGATCGATCGAGAGGGCAAAGCCCAATTGATCGGGCATATACCGATTGATCATAAGGCCTAGGGACGATCAATCGGGCATATGCGTGTTCGATCGTGTTTCTCTCCGGACGAAAAACAACAACAAAAAGTTGTGTTTTTTGTGTCTGTTCATTTATGGGGAATGTGTAGACGCGTCCAAAGCATCTACAGACATTTACACATGACTATTCGATAGTGAAAGAATGCCAAGAACATCTACATACATGTCTCAAAGTGTCCTACAATTTCTATAAAGGAAAGCCAATCCCCAACAGAAACTTCCCTTGAAATTAATCTCTCTCATCTTTTTCTCAAACCTTTGTGCTATGTGAAACCCATTGTTCACTTTATATGCAGTTCTGGAAAATTATCCATTGGTATTCAAGGGTTGATCTCACAGTGCTACAAACCAGCAATCAACAATAGAACTTCAATTGAGCTTGTTTTATCCTACAGACAAGTTTGCTGATTTGTTGTAGTCTCTATTTCTTTTAAGAACATATTAGAAGGCGAATATTGTCTTAAGGAAAACATAATCCGTGACTCAGACATTGTTAATCTTTTGTCTTATCAAATCCCTATAACCAAATCTCAGTTTCTAATAGGTGTAACCTGACAAAGATTCCAATCATACGTGGCTAAGGAGATTTTGAAGATACATTTAAGTGTTGGTTGTGTAGCAAGAAAAAATGAAAATGAAAAGCTAATTTGGACCTAAGCACCATTTGAAAAGTTTTTCACAAAATCAGTTTATAAGTCCATCCAAATGGTTGCACTATTGTCATCATCAACATATATGCTAAACATGGCAAGTACATAGAAGAAGCTATGTACAATCAAAGATCTACCACTCAAACTTGTTATGCTTATTTGGAGATGTCTAAGTGGAATACTTATTCTCAAAGCCTTCTAAAAAGATTCATCTCATGTATGGATTCAAACTATAGAGATAATGAATCTCTGGAGCATTTATTTATCTTTGCCATCTTGTGTAAGCCATCTGGTTTGGATCTCTATTGGATTTGCATACAAGTGAGAGACAAAAAGGTTTTAAAGAATGGATCAAAGAATGGCTATCCCTACCACAAGAGTTTACAATTTTCAACTTAGGTGCTATTATCATGTGATACATCTGGAAAAAACACAAAATAAAAAATAAAAAATAAAAAAACCTTGAATTGTCATTGTCAACTTATAGTTCTGGAATCCATAATTAACTCAGCTATCTCCTTGACACATGAGTACACAAATCCAATTATCTCAAAAAGCAAGGATATGACTCAGACTCTCTAGGATTTGGTAAGA
Source organism: Platanus orientalis (assembly GCA_025762735.1). Taxonomy (NCBI): domain Eukaryota; kingdom Viridiplantae; phylum Streptophyta; class Magnoliopsida; order Proteales; family Platanaceae; genus Platanus; species Platanus orientalis. The sequence continues at coordinate 6,497 of JAOXJP010036627.1, forward strand.
TCCCCTAATGAACGACTAAGATCCGCCCTGCATCAAGGGTGGACACATCAGTGTTCGGATTTTTGTTCATATTTCCTTCCAATCCTAACTTCCAACCTTGAGGACAAGGCTAATTCTAAAGGGGATGGAATGATGTGAACCTACCATTATTGTTTTTTATTTCACTTTTTATTATTTTCCTTTGTTTTTAGGATTTAGGATTTCCATTTAGTTATTTTCATTTTATTTTGTTTCCTTTGTTATTAGGATACAATTCTTCTCTCTATGGGAAGAATCCTAGGGTTTTCTAAATTTCTATAAAGTCATCTAATGATCCTTTTCTTTTAAGTTGAAATAAATTAGCCTCCGTAAGAAGTTGGAGGTCTGATCCTCTCATATATGAACAAATTTCTAACTTTTTCAATTATCTTTTTATTTGTGTACTTAGGTTCACATCAGAACATGGGTAAATAAGGTAAGAGATTATGCCAATACCAATGTTGTAGGAACACACTGCCTGGAAAAAGGTAATTTGGTAAACATACAATATATAATTTATTATGACTTTATTATTACACCCCCTTTAACCCTATGTATTTACTTTGACACCCTTTATACACAAGATATATCTCTACTGGTTTTGATTTAAACTCCTAGTTTTAAGTCCAAATGGAATTGAAGAAAAGACTATTGCTACCTATAATACCCATTCTTGTGGATTTTCTTTTTGGGAATTGACATAATACACCATCACCTCACACAGTATCTTTCTGTGAGAATGCAAGGTGCTGACTTATTTTTATTTATTTTTGGTAAACAGGGTGCTGACTTGAGAATATTTAAACCAATGGCACAGAATGTAAGGTCCTCACTCAAGATATATGTTTATTGGAGGACTATCACATAGGAAATTGATAGGCGTTCTTCCCTAAATTTATTAGCAATTTAATGTTCCAACTGCTTTGAAAAACATTCATGACGTAGCCACATGTTCAACTAGTTAGTCATATGTGCAAGAATAATTCAACATAGTTTTAAAGATTGGGATTAGGGTCAAATTGAAATTGGATCGAATTGACTGATATCAATGTGGATCGGTTGTAATATTAAAGGGAAAAATGATTAAATTGGAAATCCAAGTATGGATTGGCCGATCCTTGATTCCATGTTATGTAAGCAAATCACATCATTCACTATACCTTTGAATAAATCCAAAATCCACACATTGTGTACCATAATAACTATTTGGAGTCTACTATGGAGCATAATTAATAATATTGTAGTATGGATAACCACAAACAAAGTCATGCACATGCTGTTGAGCTTAATATCACTATGCACCCAGGACAAGGCCTCAGAAGACCCTCACATGTGTTCTGGACACATTGTACATAAATTTTGGGTGTCTATATATAGATAAGTTTAGAGTAGTCTAGATTGTTCTAGAGAGTTCCAGACTACCCTAGAAAATGGGAGAAGTTCCTAGACAACCTAGATATTTCTAGGGGGGATTCTAAAGACTCCATTTGAGGAGATAGAAAACAATTCAGAAAAAGTCTAGTGAAGTAATAACCCTTAGCTGAGAGACACATGGCGTGATTTAGGTTATGGAAGGGGCCTTGGAGGCTAATAAAAGGAGGAGGACCCCTCATTTGTAAACCACTCAAGAGCTATCAAAATCTCATAAATCATTCATGTATTGTAGGCAATAAAAAATTCATTTTCTCTCCTAAGTGTGTTATGCTTTAAACTTAATAACACTCCAAGTATTGGCATTAGGTAAAGTTGACTCGACTACATTGGTGAGCAGTAGCAAATGCCACACGGTCTTAGGAGCTTGGTGAAGCTAAGTCCGTGACATAAAGCTTTGAAGAGAGAAGTACAAAACAATTTCTAATCTTGGGCCTTGGTATCTTGAAATATATGCCATGTCCTTATCTTTATATCTCTCCTCATATGTGCCTGCTTTGTAAGGTAGATGGGGAGATAGGTAATCATATGATCATTTATTGGGACTTCTCTTACAACATTTGGAAGCATTTTGATGGGCGCATTAATTTGTCTTGGGTGATGCCTAGAAGCATTTTCGATCTTCTTCTTCAATGGTGGTTCCCTCGTTTGAATCCTAAAGGAAATTTTTTTTGGAGTGCAACTTTGCATGCCATTTGTTGGAGGCATTTAGAAGGAAAGAAATCGTCGAGTCTTTGAGAATTTGGAAAAAAACTGCTCTCAATGTTATAGACTATCTCTATGGATATTGCTTATTGGTTAAAGGCTTCAGAGGATTTATGTGGCTACTCTTTTGGAGATAGCCAAAGGGAGCGGGTGTCATGTTTTATTATGTAGTTTCTTCCTGTAGTCAGTTTTGTCGACTTTTGGTGCTTATGCTCTTCCTTGTTTCCTTGTTTCTCATTTTTCTTCTGCTTTAATAAAATATTTTATTCATTAAAAAAAATTCTAGATATCTTTTTTCTTGGCCTTGGTACAAAATTATTCTTTTCTTCTTCTAGAATCCAAAGGGTTTGTTGGTGTAGAAACAAAGGTAATCTAGCTCTAAAGGCATCAAACCAGTAGCCAAAATTTCTTTGATTTTTGATAAGATTTGCTATATAAATCATAAATTTCAATCATTTAAAGATTCTTTAATAGAGATTTCATAAAACCAGTGGAGAATCTTTATTTATAAACTAGTAGAGTGAAGAAGGATAATAAAGATAAGTTTGAGGAAGAAGAAAAAAGATAGATGGGAAAAGAAAACAAGTTCAAATTATATTTGTTTGACTGGTGCGGTTTGGATTAGAAACTGTCCCAAAAAACCCAATTGTGAGATTATATTCTTCTACAATTTTTTTTTTAAATTTATGAACGTCTTTTGCAAAATCTTTTATTCCATTGATATGAATCCTCTAGTATGTATGGTGTTGCAACAGCACAATAAAAAAGAATTAGAATAAGGAGAATAAAGGAGGAAGAAAGAAGATAGAATGAGTAAAACAACAATATTTAGAAGAAGATATAAGAAGAAGAATATTTTAGAAGATGAGAGAAAAAAAAGCATAGGGATGAACCCAAACTAGTCAATATAACTATACTATTGGGAAGGGGAGAAGGAAGGATAAAACCAAACAAAATCAAACTTTAATTCATAAATTTGTTATTGACCAATACAAAAACATGCAACCCTATATAGAGACTCACAAATTCAAGAAATAAGAAGAAACCAAATTAGAAACTCCTAAACCACTAACTTACTTTCTATCAAGGACTTTCCTAAGCCTAAAACCAATAAAATATTAACTTTCTAAAAACAAAAACTGTCAAAAAATAAAGTCTTCTAGAAGATTTCTTCTAGCACTCTAAAAGGGTTCCACCTTAACTTGTTGATTCACTAAAATTACTAAAATACCCTTAACAACAATACTTTATTACAAAAAATACGTTTATCATAAAAAAAACTCAATTTACCCATGACACAAAAAGCCTTATTACATGATTATTCCACCCCTTAAAACACATACTAACTTATCGTTTGGTCACCTCTTGAACTTGAGTCTCTTGTGGATTGGCACATACAATAGCATCTAATTATGTTAGCATCACTACCCTAATATCATACTTGTTCATCTATGCTAGCACTACTCACAACCTAAGTATCAAGCAGATGCAAAATTAAAGAGATTATTATCCATATCACCCCTTAAGAGCACTTCCAAGAAATTTAAGTTCTTCTTAAGGCTAAATTCAGTAAGGGCAGCAATTTCCTGTAGCTGTTTGCAGTCAGATTCACATATTGACATCAAACTCCATAAATGTTTGTCAGTTTTCAATACGAACCTAGATGCTTTGAAAGATCAAAATCATTGTTCTTAGAATCGGTCCATTTTCTCATTTTTCATTCAAACAACTCAACAATATCCTAGAAGTTGTGTTGACCCAATTCACTTGACAAAACAATGTCACTGACATAATGTCCCTCACGTGTACTGTGGAAATTATCTTAATTTCAAGTTCCATCCCATGTTTAGAGATAACAAGGATCTCAAACGTTTTGCTCAAACATATCCTAGTACCCAAGTGTTACCTAGAGCCAACCAGTGGCAGCTTTTGCTAGCAGCAAGAACGCTCGATAGTAGTAATCAGCCCAATCCATATCAGTTGTTTTTGACATTTATAAGACCTCAACATGCAACCACTACTGACAGAAAAATATGATTGAAAGGAAAAGTTATAAAGACGAGAAACATAATAAACAAGTTTGCTGATAATGAGGGGGAGTGCTCTTCCAGTCATGAAAGAATTGCATTTCGATGAAGGGAAATATAAACTTTGGAAGTTAGCAAGAAGTTATTCATGGGAAAAAAAAAGAGCAAGCAAAAAGTTGGAAGTCATTTTCTTAGGAAGGTACAAACACTGAATTATTTCAAAAGATTAGAGGAATGAGAGAACTCAGATGGAGACAAATATATTTTTTTGAAGAGTTGTCGAAGGAAAACTCGGTTATTCTCAATATATATTTTTTGAAGTCTTGTTTGCTATTGGTTCCTTTGCCCCCCTTTTTTTTTCCTCATCTTCAGGAGCTAGTCTAGTCTCCCTTCCAAGCATATTTATATATGCTCACCAAGTTTACTAAATTTGTGTTTCCTATCAAATAAATACTTAAATAAATATGAACTTTTCAATATATATAATGACATAGCATGCACATGGAAAACACCAGACTGTCTTTTTAGGTAATTGAACTATAATAATGTATATTATATTTTACAAAGCAAATGTTCTATATTTTATATCTATATTACACAAGAATTATATTGCTTATAGAATTAGAGTGGGATGGTTGAAGTGGAGAGGTGCTTCTGGAGTGTTATGTGATAATCGAATACCACTAAAATTAAAGGGAAAATTCTATAAGACAACTATAAGACCAGTCATGCTTCATGAAGCAAAATGCTGGGTAACCAACAAACAAGTACATAAAATGAGTGTGGCTGAAATGAGGATGTTAAGATGGATGAATGGCAAGACTAGAAAGGATAAAATTAGGAATGAATTCATTCGTGGGAGTTTACGGGTAATACCAATAGGTGATAAAATGAGGAAAGTTGATTGAGATGGTTTGGGCATGTGCAACGAAGACCAATAATTGCATCAATGAAGCGAAGTGATATAATACAAGTTGAAGGTGCTAGAACGACTAGAAGAAGGCCGAAATTGACCTGGGTGGAGGTAGTAAGGAAGGACATGACAACTTGTATTTTAATGACAAATATGACCCTAAACAAAGTAGAATGACGAAACAGGATTGTGTAACCAACCCCAAATAGTTGGAATAAGGCTGTTTGTTGTTGTTGTATTACAGAAAAATTTAAACATTCATGGAAAATACTAAATACAGCACATACTTTCCAGCACTTACAAACAATAAATGTGATTGAAAATGTCAAATCCATTTCCCAAGTTATTAAAGAGAGCACTGCAGGTTGTATAATCCAGATCCCAAGGGTCACCATATTTGATTGTTTCGCCACTTCATTTTGTTGAGAGCCCTTGTTTTACATCCAACTTGAACTTATCCTTTAAAATCGTTACATAACTGAGCCAAGAGGATTTTAAGCTACATAACATTGACATGGGCACACCTGGGGTTGTTAGACATTGACCCAAAGGGCCTCAACAAACCCGAAGCATCAAAACTTCCTACACTTTTACTTCATACGTAATAGATAATCTAGTTCAAATATGGAACTCAAGAAAGATTTACTAAGAATAAGTTGTTGTCCATGAAAATTATTTGGTAAATATAAATTTGATAGGAAAAATATGCAGTCTCGTATCTGACCAGCGTCTTTCCAACTAGGTGCAGACGGAGTTTGTAGCCATCAATAAGATATGCCAACTTGGCTGAATCAATCCCTTAAATTCTTTCATTTGTAAGTTTCCATTTCTAAGTTCAAGCAAACGAGTTCAGGAAGGGAATTAGATAGAGGGATGTATACAAACTTCGCAGAATGAGGGAGCGGAAATGTTAAATGTTAAATGAGGATCAACCATTGAGCCCTGTTTGGAAACCATTCTCTGATTTTCTTCCAGAATTTAGAAAATGGAATCTAGAGATTTTTCATTTTTTGGATCCATTCCCTAACTAGATGAACGTTTGATAACATTTAGTCTAGAATCCATTTTTTATATATTCTGAAGTAGGATGTTGTTTGGCAGCAATATATAAAAAATCCATTTCTTCCAGATTGATACAAGGATTTGGCATATTGTTGAATATGTAGAACCAATAATCCATAAAAAAATGTGCAATTAACATTTAGCTCAATCTCATCATAGTCACCAAAATCTATCCATAAAAAATAGAGAAAATGGGATATTTTGGTAAATTCGTGTGTTAGGGGTATTTTGGTAAATTCATTTATATTCACAAATTCCTATTTCAACAAGATTGTTATTCATATCCTCTTCTTATTTAAAGCTTTTCCTTTGATGTGGATATGAGGAGTCAAGGTTATAAGTTTGCTCATTGAGTCTCGTGCACACAAACCCAAAAAATTCATTCTTTGTTTTTTTGGCATTACTATTTTTAGTGCCAAAAAATGTTGCCAGAATGTGAAATTTACAACTATTCTAAGAATGCATTCCGTATATCCAAACATCATTTTCTCATTTTTTGATTTTTTTGAAGCTAAAAACGAATAGAATGCATTCTTAGGAAGGTTCCCAAACGGACCCTTAGTTAATGCAATTCTAAGCTCATGGAGGACTTTGTTATCAAGAAATTAATGCCAATCAGATTGCATCTTTCTTTCATTTGTTGTTTATTATGTTTCCTTATTTTTTCCAACTCATAAATCTTCTTTTTTGTATGTATTTTATTAACAGTTTTGTTCTCAATGTGGTTTGCATATTTATTGTTTGTTAAAAGTCCACGACAAATTTTTATCCCTATTCTTGGGTGTAAGTTTGCATGATGGTATTTTTTTCCCTCATTAATCTCATGAACACAGAATTTTAGGTAATGAGGACGATTTCTCCTTATGCTGGCTTATCAAGGTCCTCGCTCATGCATACAAAAACTCAAAAAGTAGGGAATGGATGAGGACGGTGTATAGTTAGACTTAAAAAGGATTTTTTTCTTTAAGATGCAATTCTTCTTCTTCTTTTTGTGTGTGTGTGTGTATGCATTCTAATGTTCTACAAGATTGTTATCATAGATATCTCCTATTGGATCACAGAAGTCTTTTTTACAGGCAGAGTCCTTAGTGCCTTGAATTATAAATCCGTTACAGGTATTGTTAATTTTTTTCCTTTTTCTTCCTTAATTTTTATACTCACTCTGTATTATGGTATTGTGATTGTAGAAGGGAAGGTTAGTTTCGTTTTAACTTATAAAAGTATACTTATATTTTTGGCAAAATTCTATTCTTTTTCATATATTTTATTTTAGAGTTAAAGAATGATGAGATTTTGTTTGTTTGTTTGTTTTTTGGCAAATTTATGTACATGGGATATTTTCATAGTGTTAAACTTTGAAGGTTAGTTTTAAATTCACTCTATGTAATGTATACATATAATCTACAAGGGCCTCCCTTTCTATCATTTTACAAAGTAAAAGAAAACAAGAAGTTAAAAGAAACAAGACAAAGTACCATTCCAAATTCACTCAGCAACATGTAACCATGTACATCTAAAAGGCACTTCTTTCTATAATTTTACCAATATGAGAAAGCAAGAACTAAAGAAACAAGATAAATTTATACTGGTTTTCCAATAAAAATAAGAAATGAAACCTCCTTAGGTTACTCTCTCTTCAAATATGCCATCTGATATATTTATTTGCTATGACAACGTAAAAGTGAAGGCAAGAATTTTCAACAACTAATCTATATCAATTTTTTAATACTTCTAAGCATCTAGTTTTACTTTTACTTATTGGTTATTTGTGATTTGCCAAGGTTTCTTCTCTTTTATTTCTTTCTTCACTTGTTGTACTTGATGGAAAAGTAAAGGCTAAAATGTTCAACAACTAATCTATTATCTTTTTTCTTAATATTTCCTTTATTCAGGTTTAAACAGGTCAAGAAGTACATAAATGTACTTATATTACCTAGCTAAATTTTCAAATAATAATATCAATTTTTTTTTCAAATAATGGATTTTTCATCGCTGGATTCATAGGTCTTTTTCTTTCCTTTCTTTTTCTTTATTATGGATTAAATGAAAATTTTGAATATGTGAAAGATTTTTAATGGACTGCAGCATTATCATTAATTTTAATAATTTGTACTATATGTATATCACCATTAATTTGTAAGGGAAGAGGGATTAATTCTGTTATTCTTTATTTATTTTGTAAGCATTTTCTGCAATTTGTTACAATAGGTGTCCAGGGGATATATATATATATATAATTTAGATTGAGAAAATTTAAAACCCTGAAATCTTTTTAAGTTGTAGAATTTTAGCTGAATTTTTTTTTTTTTTTTTTTTTTTATAACCAATAAGGTAAAAAGATAGTGATTTTCTGCTCAACAGCTATATATTTACACCCAACATCTATGATTTTATGTATATTCAATAAGAAAATAAATTTTGTATCTTTAGAGCCATTTATGGCCTATTGGCCCCGCCTAGCAAAGCCCATGTCCAGTCCATCCATCAATGGCTCTTAAAATTAGGCTTAAACCCAGAGTAAAAGTTGTAAAATGCAATTCAAGCTGGGCCCAACTCAAACTTAACTTACCTTAAAATATAAGGAATGAATGCCTAAAAATTGAGGATCGCACAGTTCAATGAGAAAGAAATGTGTCTTACTTAGAAGACACATAATATCAAACGGTTAAAATTAATCATGAGTTAATCCAAAGATATCTAATGCTCATTTAAGATAATTCCATCCTTGTCCCAAAATAACTCAACGTTCATTTTTTTAAAGATTATGATCTAATGTAATAAGAAAATATTCAATCACTAAAACACATCAAACCCAATAATTATATTTAGCATGCTCTTTTAATCCGGGCATTGAACATAATATTATTATCTTAATGCAAGCACCTCATCTTGTTTATTTCTTAATCCCCAACGATCAAGCTTACTCTTATCACCCTTGCCACCCCCTGTTGAATTCCACTTCAAATCAGTTACAGTTAACACTAATTTTGCGCAATTAGTTCCAAAAGTTCACCCTTGTATATGTGGATAACTTGAATTATCTCGAGGTTTCTAACAATTTACTTACTTGCCTTCTAGTTTACATACCAAATTCATTTACTTCCTTCCATTAACTTTCCATTGCTTCAAGTGATGGAAATCACACACACGAATTGATTTCGAAATTTCAAGTGTATAATTCATTTTCTCTATATATAGTACACATATACATATTTTTCTTAGTATAATTGTACCATAGTTTGGTATTGTCCTAATAACAAACTTCTATGATTTTTTAATTAATTTGAATAATTCACAATAAAGCATCTCTATTCATTACCTCTTTCTTACAAATATTCTATTCTTTGTGTTTAATCATTTGTTGTTTGATTCTAGATTAAATTAGTTTAGTCTTATTCAGTAATCAATAGAGACCAAATTGTACTACACATAAGATACATATACAACATTTTATAGCTCTACCAACTACCTAAAAGTGTGTTTCCAACTCACTGACCCTTTTCATTAACTTCGAAAAAATTGAATAATTCGTTTCTTCTATCTTCCAAAGAGAAATTGGTAGCTCTAGTGTCCACCACACTCCTTAGGTAGGAGAGGGCATAGGCCGGGTTGGCCCTCAAATTGGCCAGAAAAAGCCCGGCCCGGCCTAAGGCCCGAACTTTTATTGAGGGCCAGGCTTGGGCTTACCTCAGCCTAGCCCGAGCCCCGAACTTTTACATACATAATATATATGTATTATATATAATATACTAATAATATATATATATATTAAAATTATCAATAGTATATGGCTTAGTTGATAAAAATTGTTTTTTACAATAAGTATTGGGAAATCAATGATTTTTTAAAATATACAACCCTTAAAATTTAAATATATAGTTTTCTATGCTTTTTTAAAACTAGTAAAATTTTGTAGTTCAATTAGTTAAA
>JAOXJP010036638.1:0-30926 GCA_025762735.1 Platanus orientalis
AGAAACATCAGTGCTGAAAGGTGATTTATACTTTTTTTTTTTTTTTGGGGGGGGGGGATGCTTATCACTTTTTAGTGCTGATGTGTCCTCCCCTGATCCATCCACATGCCTATATGCATGTTTTTTGTGCACACACAATCCGAACACAATCCTTCCTTGTACAAAGCAATGCTTTTTTTACATTAAAATATATATAACTTAAGGATGTATTTGAGGTACTGAGGAGCAAATTTGTCTGTGACCAAATGTATGACTACACCATAGGTTGACACATGAAAATTAGAAAGTTCAAAAGTGTGAAAAAAAAGTATTCATATAAAAAAAAAAGTAAAAGTAAAAGAAAGTAGGCATCCAAAAAAGGCACCAAATTCAAAAACATAGGGGTGACAATGATTCAAGTTAACTCATAACTCAGCTCGTCCTAAGCCTTAATTTAAGCTTACTGAGGTGAGCTTAAGCTTGGATTTGTGTTCATTTGCTAAGTGAGTTTGAACCAAGCATTACTAAGCACAGCTCTCGAAGAACTCTCAAACCTTAACGGAGGGAGCTTCACTAATCACAACTTCCTGTAAATCCAGTTAGGTATGTGTGTGTGTAAATAGGCATTTGGGTTAATGAGCCATTATACTATTGGACCTGTTTTGTTTTTTCCTTGTGGCTGGTAAGCCGAGCCTGAGCTTTGCCATCACGTGACAAGCTCGAACTGAGCTGGGCAAAGCTCGGCTCATTAGCATCCTACAAAAACACAACACATGTGCCTGTAGTGCTCTCAAGGCAGTGCATCTAATTCTGGTTATAGAACATGGTGTGGTCACACGATCACATTGATCGTGAAAGAAGATTTGATCCCACCTTATTCAAGTACAAATCATCTACAGTCTGAATGGAGAGATATCACACCAATACCAATTACAGCCACCATTTCCCAGCACTGGATAATTTGGTAAATACACCTGGGACAGCGGGTGAGTGTTTAGTTAAAATAAAGACGATGAGCACACACATGATGATGATTCGAATGTGCTGGACAGGTTCTGTTGATTTTTATCCAATTCCAATAAGAATTATCAACGGTTTAAATGGAGAGTTATCACGCCAGTACCACTAAGAGACACCATTTTTAACAAGCGGATAATTTGGTAAATATACATGGGAGAAGGTAGAGTGGTTAGGTTAAATATAGAGGACGAGCACACACATGATTATGATTGGAATATAGTCGACAGATTCTGTTCAGTTCCATCATCCCCATTTCAGGCTAGCTTCTCTAATCATTATGTGACACGTTTATTAAGGGTATATATTGGAAAATCACTCTAACATGTTCATTTTACCAAACCATTCAATTTCCACCTGTAAAAGTTATGTAAAACCCTTAAATTTATAAATATTTAAATAATTAATAATTAATAAAAATAAGTCAAATTAGATTTCACCACGGACAAACACTAGCACTTATTCCTCTAATGTTAGTATCCAATACAAAAAAAAAAAAAATATAAGCATCTATGAACAAAAGCCAATCCTCTACAACAAGCTTAGAATACATTAGCTGGAAACTGTCATCAAAGAACAACACGTACCTAAGAGTGGACCCACTTTTAAGTTTACAACGTGACATGTGTATTAAAAGTCCCGCCAATTTTGAAACATATATTGTGTATACATGTCTTGTTTTGATAATGTATATTAAGCTTGTTATAGCTCTCCCAATGACCATGACCATATCTATTTTTTCATGGTATGAGTCATAGGGATGAATTGTCGGGACAATCTATTATTAATTAAATATTTAAATAACAAATATTAGCTAAAGAAGGTTTAAAGTAAAAACAAAGAAGAAGAAGGAGGAATAATTAGGGAAAAATAACAAACCCATTACTTAGTGTCCTTTTTCATTCTTATTTTAGGAACTCTTTTGTATTTCCTATAAACCTCTTTAATTGAATTTTAATTAGGGCTGTCAATTGGGCCGGGCTGGCCCAAAGTCTGACTTGGCCAAAAAATTGGGCAGACTGGCTAGGTTGAGTTTTTGGCTGGGTTAGGTTTGGGCCCAAATGTTAAACCCAAACTAATTTTTAGACTAGGGTTCAGGCTTAAGTTATTTCAGTCCGATGCCCGACTCGGCCCGATCCGAAGTGGATAAAACATGAAACCGACATGAAACCTGACTTGAATAAAATGATAGTTTTTGTATTTATGTTTTTATTTAAATTAATTTGGATGGTAAAAAAATGCTATTAAAGTTTTAAAACTTCTATCACTTTGGATGGTGAAAATGTAAAAAAGGGTTGGCTGTTAGATAAAACAAATAAAAATAAAACTTCCAACTACAACCATCATTTTGGCTGAGTAGTTAAGGTGTGTGGTTGCTAAGTACATGGGAATAATTCAAGTCTCTTAGGCAACATTTTGTATTTATATGTGTCTTCACTCTATTTTGGGTTGCATGAACTTGGCCCGAATAATTACAATGGGTTAAGTTCGGGCATAGGGGCTTGGGTTGTCCCTTGCCCAACCCAATTCGACCTGATTGACAACCCTAATTTTAATTGAGCTTTATTTTCTTCTTAAAAACGAGAATAAGTGATGAGGGGGTTTAAGGGCCTAATTATGGTAAAAGAGCTGTCCCATTCAAGTTTGCCTAAATTGTACGCAATTTATTTATTATTAGCCAAATGATATTGGTATTTTACTATATTATTATTATTGGTTTTTTACTAGGACACCTCTCATGAATTAAGGCGTCCAAAATAGGGATGGTAATAGGGTGGGTAAAATGTGTGACTAGGGATTTTCTTATTTTTTTACTTTTCTATTATTTTATTTTATTATTGGAGGGGGGAGGGGTTGGAGGTTGGATAGACAAGGAGAGTGGTGGAACAAAAGATAAACGCAAACTTATTATATCAATAGGTTGTTACACCATATATTCTTTGTGACAACTAGCATGTAGTGTGGGTGTTGAGCTATAAGCTTATAACTTTTTTACCAAAGAAAAAAACAAAGCCAACAACTTGGTTTGGGTCTGTGAAGGTCTATTGGGCCATTGCTTCTCTGGGCTAGGCCAAGGTTGGGCTTAGTTTTGAGGCCTCAACATGGTATTGGTTCAGGTCATACCCAACCCAAGTAATATACAATAACAACAACAAACAACTTTATCCCAACTAGTTGGGGTCAGCTACACAAATCCTATTCTGCCATTCCGCTCTATTTAGGGACATATCAGTCAAATTGTAAGTTTTTATGTTCCTCCTTACTACTTCAACCCAAGTCTAGTCTTTCTAACATCTTCAACTTGTATCATCTTACTCCTCTTCACTAACGCACTCATTGGTCTTCGTTGCACATGACCAAACCATCTTAATCGACTTTCCCTCATTACATCACCTATTGGTGTTATACCTAAGCTCCCACGAATGGATTCATTCCTTTTTAGTCTTGTCACTCATCCATCTCAATATCCTCATTTCAACCACAATCATTTTATGTACGCATTATTTGTTGGCTACTCAACATTTTCCTCCATGAAGTATGATTGGTCTTATAGTTGCCTTATAAAATTTTCCCTTCAATTTTAGTGATTAAGTTCAATTTATTTGAACTTGGGTCCACCCAAAATAAAATATTTTGGTTTGATTGAGTTTTGGCTTGAGCTGAGTCTAGGATTGATAGAATAGGTAGACTGACCTCAACCTCCCCTACCCCAACTCAACATACTGCTCGAGACCCTATTTTTTGTGCATGACTTACTGTTAGCATCCCTGGTGGCACGGGTTAAAGTCACGGAAACAACCTCTCTAGAAATGGGGGTAAGGCTGTCTACATCTTGCCCTCCCCAGACCCCGCGTTAACGGGAGCCTCGTGCATTGGGTTGCCCTTTTATTCTCTTTACATACCAATGGTAAAGCTACTAACCAATCCAAACTTTGAAATTGGCGTAGCAATTTGTTGAGGGAGATTTCCCCGAATTTCACAGTGTCCTAATGACCCAAAATGTTATATAATTGCTCTTATACAACAGTGTATGACTTGCAAAAATAAGTTCATTAACGGAGTAAACAGAGCCATTTGATAGACTTCTCTTCTTTCTTGTGATTGATGTTGTAAATAGTGGATGGACAGCTGGGATTTGGCATGACCGCCCCTGTGCAACCTATGTCAGTATGGCATCAGGGCGGACACATCAGCACTGAAAAAGTGATTTACACTTCTTGGGAGATGTTTTTCACTTTTCAGCGCTGATTTGTCGACCCCTTATGCCATACTGACCTTGACTGACCCAAGGTGTTTGTACCTAATCCTTTGGGGTGGATGGAGGCTAAATAGGTATAGTTCATGGTCGACAGGCCAGCTTGACGATCTGATCTTCTGGTCTGCCGACCCAAACCTATCCATGTGTATTTACCAAAATATCCTTCTCAAGCATCACATACTCTGTTCATTACCAAATGGTTTCCACTTTGTTAGTCCACGGAGGGGATGTAAACTGCATGAGATGATTACAAAACTATTCAAATTTTGCATATTACATATCTAACTCTAAATACATAAATGCTTTTTCTGGTAAATTATAGTGCAAAAACAATGATTGCTTATAATTTAATGACAGATATCACCCTAGATAAAGTGAAATGGAAAAACAGGATTCATGTAGCTGACCCAAGTAGTTGGAATGAGGTATATATGTAAACGTGCTCAAGTGATTCCTTACGATATTAGGATGTACCTTTAAGCCTTGTCTGGTGGCCTTGAATTGTATCGAAAAGGAAAGAAAAGAAAAAAGGAAACAAAAAATTACACAAGAAAAGAAAAGATAAAAATTGAAAGTTACTATTTTCTATGGTAGTTTGGTTGCTAGGAAAAAGAAAGAGAAAAGCTTCTGATACAATTTTCACATGAAAATGAGGCTTTTTCATGTAAGAGTTGTATGAAAGTAAAATGCTGACTGAGAAGAAAATAGATAGGTACATGAGAAAATTTTGAAAATCCAGGATTTCTTGTTCTCAGCAACTTGGTGGTTTGAAATTTATTTTTCTTAAGAAAATTTAACAAGAATCACGAGAAAACCAGCCTTTCATGGCAACCAGACAAGACCTTAAGGTGACCATAATTCAAGATGTTGCAGACCCCATGAGAATTGAACATTTTTCTTCTTTCTTTTTTCTTTCCACTTCTGAGTTTACTATACAGTTCACAGTTCCCGTACTTTAAGAGGGATGTTCTAGCAGCGTGAGGTAAGGGAGAAGTCATCATAATGTTCTACAGGAAGAAAAAAAGAATGAAAGAAAAAGAGTGGGGGACACCACTGATGCCCACCACACTACAACAGAGGCACTCATGGCTCTTTAAAACAATTTTCTTTCTTTATCTATTAAGCAGCACTTGGGACTTTGGAGTCAACTTGGGTTGCTTAGAAAACAAACAATGGGAGATAGAACTTTGAAAAGATTTATCTGATTCTTCAAAGGGCTTTTTCATTTTCTGCTCAAAGTAACTATATAGTTGTGGTCATCCTTCACACTTACAACTTTGTTAGTATCCCACTCTTAGTCTGTCAGATCACTTTGGTTCATAGAATCTTCTAATCTTCCTTTTTCTTTTTAAATTCTTTCTTTATCTCTCTCTCTCTCTCTCCTTCTTTTCTGTTGGTAAGTTTAGTTTACCACACCACTCATGGAGGATAGCTGCCACCCAATAGAAGCATAAATTGCACGCCTGGAACATGGCTTTCTTTTTTAGTTACCATGATACATAGGGGTCCCTATTTAAAAGGTTCATCTGTAGATGTTCTCATCGATCTCTACAGTTCAATGGGGAACATTGCATGTTACCAAGTCCTTTGATGTTATTGTTGGCGTGTAGCTATCTCACAAGGTTTAGAATAATGAAAACAACACAGATGACATTGCTTGACCTCATCACATAATTAACTGTAATAACGGCAATTTGAGCTCTGGGTAACCATATTTTATAGGACAACTAACTATCATAACGGCTGTTATAGAGAGCAACCCAAGAACCAGAATAGCTTTCGTCTAACGCTTCCATGCAGTGGGCATCTTCCTCTTGTGCTTTCTTGTTTATGTAGCACAGCAACTCGACGTCGCGGTAGAGATTATTATTATTTTTATCTCCTAAGCATAAGAAGATATTTTTTCTTGTCAAAAGTTATATATATTTATATTTATAATTGATTGGTCGTACATTTAATAATATGAATGACTCTATGGCAAAGAGAATCCAATCACGGCCATTTTCTTTGGTATATGACCCATAACACATTGTGGAGGGACCAAGTATTATGTCCAAGATTTTGTATGTCCTACCGTGTTTTGAACACAAAGACTGGCATGTGGTGGTTTTTTGAATTTGGTGTTTCTTCTAAATATGAAATATATCAAATATTCATTAGAACACTTTTTTTTTTTACTGTTTTAATCACACTTATGGGTACCTATTTTTCCATTTAAAAACTAAATATTCAGATTTAACCATATGCACTCAGCCTTTGTGTCCAAAACACGGTAGGACATAAAATCCTGGACACTACATTTGTTTCCTATCGTGGAGCTTTCCATGTAGGCTGACGGGGCATGGAGTATGTCTTGATGCTTGGCTTTCAAGGGTAGCAGTCTGGGGTTGGATGGCTTGCTCGTAGTTTGATTACATGTTTTATTGGGGATCATATCCTCTGCTGAATATTTGCACCGGGCTGGAGCCACCATTGGGGGGCTGCCGTATGGCGTCAGGTGACAAAAGTATATTGCCCCCACTCTCTTTGTCAATATCTAATGCCACACGGCGCCCCATGAATGGTGGCTTCAGCCCGACACAAATATTCAGCGTCACAGAGGATATCAACCAGTTTTATTGGGGATTAGGATGTGATGCTGAGGGTAGTTCTGGGATGGCATATCTTGAGGGTATTTTCATAAATAAGTAGTTTGAACTTTTAGAGCAATCAGGATCTTCTCCTGCCCACAAGTATTATTGTAATTACGAGAGGCAGACATGTACAGACATGTACACCAAATAATGAAAATTACAATTCAAAAAAATGATTTTTGCTTTTTTGGGGGGATGTGTCCGGCTCTCCCAATTGCAAGAATACTTGAAGGCAAGAGAGGCTCGGGACTACTCTTAGAGTGATTGATGTTTCCTTATGGGCCTATGGCAAAGGGCTAAAACCTTAGCAGGGGAGAGGTTTGTTTGGTTAACCCTTGCAGGACATTGTAATGCTAGGCTACTAGCTGCTCTACAAACAAGTCAAGGATAAACCATAAGCAAACACTAGAATTCTGAAGGGCTACTAGATTCTTTTTATGCTGTTGTACAAGGGTCCACAAGCATGCAATGTGTATCAGTGGCGCTACTATTTTTGTATAGTAAGTGGTGTAGCAGTAAGTGCCAAAGAAATGAAAAGATCACCAAAGAGGAAGAACCTTGAATCCACATGGAAAAAATACGTCAACTCCAATAGAAACTCTAATTTTTTATTCAATATTGACTTTGTTACATCCCAATATGATGCAGCAACACAAAATTATTTCAAACACCATTGAGATCACAAGAATAAAATATAAAATTTCCTTGAATCCACAAGGAGGAAACGAGAAAAGCATTCTTTTCACCACAAAATATTTAACATGGTTCGGAAAAATTGCTTACTTTCATGGGAGAAAACGATTAAGACCTTTCACCAAAACGGAGAACAAAGTTATTATAAAAAGTATAATGGCAAGTTCCTAAACCCAAAAGCAAAATCCTAAGAGAAAATTCAAAAAAACGCTCCACACAAATATGTTATTGTCTCTTACAACCAAAGTCTTGATTTCTACTACACTTCCACCGTCCACAAAACCTACAAAATATTTCTTTATAGAGTCCCAAAAAACCCTACGTCTTAAAATTTGATCAAAACCCCAAAATACCCCATTCTAAGAAATGCCGTTTCATAATTAAGAGTTGTGCATATATATGTATATATACAATTGGGCCACTCCATAGTAATTGCATAGCAAAAGGTTTTGTCTATGTAAACCCGGCCACTATAAACCTTGTAGTCCCAATGATTGAGAGATAATATAGGAGAGGTCTCGATTTCAATTCTCGTTAATGGAAGTCTTTTATAGAGACCCAAGAAACTCCACTTCTTAAAATTTGATCAAAACCCCAAAATACCCCATTCTAAAAAATGATGTTTCTCAATTAAGAGTCGTGCATGTGAATTCATATATATATATAAAGCTTTCATTCATATCTTAGTTGGTTAGGATCTTTAATATATGGGAGGTCTTGAGTTCAATTCTCATTAATGGTCAAAAGAAAAAACTTATGGATCAGTGGGTCCGTAATTATTATAATGGGCTGAGCCTCAAGCCCACTATGGCCCAGTCCATGCACACCCCTATTTTTCTCCAAATAATGTGTTGCTACATGTTCTACATTACAATGTCACTTTTAAATTCCCAAATGCTATTTTACCCGAAATAATAAAATTACGTAAAAAGTAAAAATTTATTATTTCTAAAACATGCCACTGACCATGAATTACTTTGATATAATTTTTTTTAGACAAACTTAAACTCAAATTTTTTTATAATAACATTAAATAAATACCTAAAGTAGAAATTTTAGAAAAACTACAATTTTACTTTGAAACACCTTTTTATGCCCCAATCCAATGCTGAGTATTAGTGTCTCAAGATAACCTGATAAAAAATTACAACTGTTCTTAAGTTACATTGCCTCTTAGCCCTGTCCATTTTATTTCTTCCCATCTTCCCATTATAGGAAGTGCTCTGCAATCCATTCTACAATAAACTATCTCGAGGCGACCTCAGCTCAGGTGTGCTTGATGGGATCATGACATGTGAAGGACCAAGGCATTAGGTTGACAGCTTGTCATGTCCCTTTCCATATGTGATGACAAACTAATTAAATTGTTTGGTGACACCATGAGTTTTGGAGGATGCTTGCTCGAGTGGCCTTAGGGTATCAAGGGAATGCGATATATCAATGTCGGATTAAAGCTGGCTTCAACTCAGGCAGGCAACTGGGCCACTCCATAGTAATTGCCTAGCAAAAGGTTTTGTCAATGTAAATCGGGCCACTATAAACATTGTAGTCCCAATGATTGAGAGATAATGCGATGATTAAGTCGACAAGCTGCTTAAGTTGCTTGGTGGCACTATGAGTGCGAGGAAGCTTGCTTGCATGGCAATTGCTTTGCAAAAGGTTTTGTCCATTAAAATTCCGGCCTTGAAGAACCATGGAGTCCCAACGGTTGGGACAAAATCAGAAATTAATCAAAACCCACTTGACAGGTTTCCCAGGGCTAAAGCAGGGAAGATAAAATAATAATAATAATAATCTTTCACGGTGTTACAATTATTTTTTCTTTTATCCATACTATTTGATTTGAAAGAAAAAAAAGGATGATTGAATATGTTTCGATTAAGAATACAATGGGGCAAGTAAATATACTTAGGCTGCGTTTCGCAGCCACCTGTAATGAAAGCATTTCATTTGAGTTTACCATGGCTTTTGTAGCCACAATGGGATGGTGTATAATGAACTTATTCAGATTTGCAGCCATTTGTGTTTGATAACATAAGTCATTCCATTTTACAGAAAAACCTAAGATGACTTCATTTATAATTATAGTTAACAAATTAGTATACATTTGAATGAGTTCATTACAAAACCATCATCTCATGTCTACAAATACTTTGAGAAACTCAAATGAAATGATTACATTACAAGTGGCTGCCAAATGCAACATTATTGAATGTAATGGTTTATGACCATGTACCCCCTTATTACTCTTATAATATGCATTATTAACACCACTAATAAATTTTGTGAGGAAGAAGACAATTTGGGATAAATCTTTCTTCCAAGCACTGTAAGTGAAAAAAAAAAGAAGTTACTTTGGCACTAAGCATCAGAGAGTCCAACCTATTAAATACTGGTCCAAATTAGGTAGGACAACTTAGAGAGTGGCTAAAGTTGGAATGACATCAGGGCCAACATATCAGTGCTAAAAAGTGAAAAACATCCCCCAAAAAAGTGTATCACTTTTTCGACATTGATGTGTCAGCCCTAATATCATTCCAACTTTAGGCACTTTCTAAGTTGTCGTACCAAATCCACTCTCATTAAATACAATGTGGCATGGACTAAAACAAATCTTCTGTTGGGAAGGTGTCTTGAGTTCCACCCAAATACAACTTGTTTGTGTGATCTATAATGGTATATTTGATCCAACTTGGGCCCAACAAGCCGAATGGGTTTGAATGGGATATTTTGGGGGGTTTAACTCGTATTGGGTTGTAGGGTTTTTAGAGATGTGTGTTTCTATAAGAGTACTATTTCATTGGTTTTGTAGAGTGTGAAATAGCGAGAAACTATGTATTGAAGTAAGACGATTTTGTGAAGAGTTTTTTGGAGTTTTTCTTTAGGGTTTCGTTTTTAGGTTGTGTACTTTGTTTCTCTATTTTACTGGAAGTTGTTGATTGTCTTCACTTGTGAATGTAAGAAATCTTGCCAAACCACATTAAATCTTGTATTGTGTGATTGTTCTTTCCCATTTTGATTCACAACATTACATACTTGAATCCAATCCGTTTTGTTTTATTGTGTCACAACATCCTCTACTACAACTTAAAGTGTGACATTGTTTGTAGAGAGAAACATGCCCCAAAAAAATGGAAATCATCCACCAGATTTGAATTTTTGGGTACATGTTGCACTGCAAATGAATGCCACACTTTACCACACTTTAAGCTGCAAAAAAGGATTTGCTCACAACATGAACTGATAGGCACAGGGCAATGAGCCGAGCTTGTGCCCCATTTCAAGCTCAGCAAGCTAAGCTTGGGTTTAAGCTTATTTTCTAAATGAGCCTGAGCGCTCAGCTTGGTAAAAGCTTGGTTTGGTTAATTTTTTTTAATAATGTGTATGTATGCGTTTTTTCTAGCTGATGAGCCAAGCTATATATATACATATATACACACACACACACTCTCTCTCTCTCTCTCTCTCTCTCTCTCTCTCCCCTAGTTAGAGAGGGTAGTCTCCTCCAGGCTCTAGGTCAAGAGTTGAAAACCAACTCATCTCCTCGATGGAGTTTATGGTGGTAGGTAAACCTTTTGGCCAAGAGTTCTACTAGAAACTTTCAAATCGAAAGAGATTGATAGTTGTTGTAAAGGTGTTGAATTCAACCCGAATACAACTCATTTATATGATCCAAAGAAAAACTTGACATGACTCATTTATATGATTCAGACCCACAGATCTGAATATGTTTTTGGGGTTTGACCTGCGTTGGGTTGTAGGGTTGGGATGTGTGCTGTTATATAAGAGGGATGTATAAGGTTTCATGTGTGCGTTGAAGCTAGAAATTGAGTGAGAGGAAGACAATTTTGTAAAGCGTTCTTTGAGTTTTTCCTTAGGGTTTCGCCTTTGGGTTTTGAGAACTCGTATTTATGCATTTTGTACTTTATTTGTCCTCCATTTTAGTGGAAGTTCTTTTATCATCTTTACGATATAAGAAATCTTGCCGAACCACATTAAACATTGTGTTATGTGATTGTTCTTTGTTGTTGTTTTCTTGTTTTGTTTCTTGCTATCATATACTTGAATCCAATTTGCTTAGTTCCACTACATGTTTCAACAATAGTAAATAAACCATGGATTCACCAACCAAAAAAGGAAGTGAACAATGGATTCTCTAAACCACGAGGTGCCCCAAAAGATGTTATTTATGATTAAGGTTAACTTGCGGGCGTTAGGGATGCAAATGAACCAAATATGATCCAGATATTGACACATCCGTATTTGGTTCATTTATAATCAGATGTTTTTTTAATGAAAGGATATTTAATCATATCAGATACACATCGGTTTGTATTCTTATACGTTAAATTAGTTGAATATCAGATATAGATACGAAAAAATTCATTAAGTTTGGTCAATATATTCATATTGGTTAGGTTAAGAAATGGGTTAGAGTTAATTTTAAAAGTATTTCTACACTCTGTTTTAATGTAACATAACCTACAATATTAAAATATGCCTATTGATTTAAACCTATAACTCAAAAGATGGGCCATCCGCCAAACCAACCCCCTTATAAAGTAAGGCGAAAACCAAAATCAATATATACAGGGTGATTGCTTGAACCTGTGCCCTTATTTAGTCTAGATAAGGTGCAAAGAAAACCCTTACTTTTATATATGCAATCTAGAGGTTGGAATAGAATGTAGCTAAAAAGGAAAAAGATAAAGAAAAAGAGAAAGGAAAATGAAAGGAAAATACTGATGCTTTTCTCAAGGTAATCCAGAGGTCAAAATAGAATGTAGCCAAACAACTTAGCAAAGTCCCTATCCAAATTTTGATCTTAGGTCTTCTTTTAACTTTAGAGCACCACCAAGAACAAATGATGGAAATATTTCGGAATGCGCATGTCACTCCAGACATTTCACCCAAGAGATTGACTAGGTTAGTGAGACAAATTTTGGCTCAACTTCAACCTCTCACGAGGTGGAGGAAATATTTGTGAATATAAAAATATATTTTTGTTTGTGTTTTGGTCTTTTATCTTTAAAGATTTAAGCCAAGGAGAGCTTGTGCATACTTTTTACCTTTTACACTGAAAATGTTTGTAGCCTTGTCACTTGCATTCCCTGCTTCAATAAACTATTAGTCTAAACGCATTCTTTCAAAGACTTAGTCTTCTTGTGTGTAATTGTGCTTTGACGTATCGTTGTTGCACCTGTGTTGGTTTCAAGAGGTTAGCCAGGGCATAGGTTGAAGCCATCTAAGTGAGAGGCTTACTTTGCTATAACGGACTGTTAGTAGGGTGCCGTAATTATTAGCTTCTGAATAGCCACAAGATCATCACAAAAGGTTTTAAACTTTTGAACATAAACAGGTTTGAAACCCAAAGCGACATAGCTCCAATTGACACTATAGTTGAAGTTCTCGGTCCTTTGAAGATTGGGCAAACATTTCTTCTAAGAACATCCAAATATCATGAGGGTTGATGAACAGGGAGGGTGCATTTGTTCTAGTTGGCCAAGCGGCCATCCCTCATCTTCCCTAGCCAGGGATTAGTCATTCAAGGATTAGTTGATGCGCTGGGATGAAGACAGTTCTTAAGTGTTGTACCAGGAACGGTCGAAAAAGCATGTTCCCTTCAGATAACACATACAAGTCATCCTCGGCCTTCTTCATTTTCGATGAAAAATAAACCCAATCTCAATCTCCGAAAGTGTTTTCCTTCCCCCGCCGCATCTCCCTCCCTTCGTCGGGCCTTTCCTTTAGTAGTTAGGGGAAGCATTCACTTACCTGAACTACTATATAATAACCTATAGAGTGTGTGTGTGTACACACACATATATTTAGTCGGAATGGATGTATATGTATTTGTAATCAGTTTATTTATAATAGGATATTTTTTTAAACAAATAAATATTTAATCAGATCGGATACATATATGTTCACATTCGCTTTAAATGGATCCGAATACGGAGTAAATATGGATAATAATCGGATATTTGCAACCCTAGCTGGCGTCTCGGGTCTTTGATCATTGAACAGTTACGAGCTAGAATCATCAATATCCACATATCTTATTCGGTGTGAGGGTTGGTCGTTTATTGCAAACAATTACAAAGATAACTTGAACAGTGACGATGGGTTTTATAAATTTTCACAGCTGCTAAATCCTTTCTCTTATTTTTAGGAGAAATCTTGTAATTTTTTATGATGGTGATAGCTATTCAATTAGAGATTTAACTTGAAATCTTAGGTCAAAACTACCTTTCCCGTGTAAGATCGTAGACAATCTTTGAAAGTCGTGAATTTTGATCAAATATAGACTTTCCATATACCCTCTTGAAATCCAAGAAATTTCATCCAGCAAGCTTCTATCATTCTGTTTTTCTAATGCTTCCCAAATCTCTCTTGCACTTTTATGAATAACTAAGATCCTTTAGCTTATTTGAAAGTGCACGCAAAATTAAATTTTGCATAAATGGTCTACTTTTTAATGCTCTAATAGATTCAGACCTTGTAGGCTCATGTGTTCAACAGTACAACTAGATAAGGCTCGTGTGCTCCACTCCCAGCCCCCACCCCCATTTATAATTTTTTTTTTAATCTAGCCCATTTATACAATCTCTGAAGTAGCAAATAAATCCGTCAGAAGAGTCAATTTTCTTGTTAGCTTAAACATGGAGAAGAAGAGCTGGTTTCTGGCTCTTCTGCTGCTCCAAATCATTCCAGCAGAGGCTGCTTTTGGTGTTGGTGTTGGTGGTGGAGTTGGTGTTGGAGTTGGCTTTGGTGGTGGTAGTAATGGTGGTGGAGGAGCTGTGTGGATTGGAGGAGGAAACAACCCTCAAAACCCATCACAGTCTTCAAGTTCAAGTTCCAACAGAGCTTACACAGCCCTCCAAGCATGGAAATCTGCAATAACAGATGACCCATTGGGCATCTTAAATACTTGGGTAGGCTCTAATGTCTGTTCTTACAAAGGGGTCTTTTGTCTAAACCCTCAAGAAGATATCTCTGCTTCACCAGGTAATTTTGTTGCAGGAATAGATCTCAACCATGCCAATCTCCAAGGATCTCTAGTGAAGGAACTCTCTCTCCTCTCAGAGCTCACTCTCCTTCACCTCAACAGCAACAGATTTACAGGCATCATTCCTGATTTTTTCAGAGATCTCTCTTCTCTCTCAGAGTTGGACCTCAGTAACAACCACTTCTCTGGCCCTTTTCCCTCGGTCACTCTTCTTCTCCCAAGCCTCATTTACTTGGATCTCCGATTCAACAACTTCTCAGGACCCATCCCTGATGATCTCTTCAACAAGAACCTAGACGCAATCTTCCTCAACAACAACCAGTTTGAAGGACAAATCCCTCTAAATTTTGGGAACTCCCCTGCTTCTGTGATAAATTTAGCCAATAACAAGTTCAGTGGGAACCTTCCACCCAGTTTTGGCTACATGGGTCCTTCATTAAAGGAGGTGTTGTTCCTCAATAACCAGTTAACTGGTTGTGTTCCTGAGGGGGTTGGGTTCTTATCAGAGATGGAAGTCTTGGATGTGAGCTTCAATTCACTGACAGGTCATTTGCCCAATTCGGTATCCTGCTTGGATGAGATCGAGGTTCTCAATTTAGCTCATAATAAACTATCGGGGGTTCTGCCAGACCTGGTTTGTTCACTGAGGAGCCTTGTTTATCTTACTGTTTCTTACAATTTCTTAACTGGGTTTAGCCAGGATTGTGGCAAGTTGTTTTTCAAGAATGTGGGATTTGATTTCTCAGGGAATTGCATTCCAGGTAGAGACATGCAGAGGCCTCAACCAGAGTGTTCTGTGATTCCAGGAGGTGGGTTGAATTGTCTGAGAATCCCTTTAACAAAGCCTTTGGTTTGTGGTTGAATGGATCAAACACCAGAATTTAATCTAGGCTCTTCATCTTACATTTTAGCTTCTTCAATCTCTCATCTCCTTGAGAGAGAGGGAGGGAGAGAATTGCAGTGGTAGTCTCTGTAAATGAAGACAGAACCAGTCTCATTTATTAAGGTCTTTTATGATTCTGAGTTCTCTAATAAATTTATTTCTTCATGGATTTTGTACAAAAAGTAAGATTAATTAGTCTAGTGACTGCTTCTCTATCTGTTACTTTAAATTTGAGTGAAGGTAGCTTTCTGATAGTAGACAGATTTAAAAGTAAACAAAAAAGAAAAATGGGGGAGTGGAACTGATTCCATGAGACCATCCCTTATTGAGGTCAGATAAGAAGAAGAGGAAGGGCCAATCTCAACACTTATTGCAATCAAACTTGAATCAGTGGCTATCTCAAGTGGGCTCTCAAGTTAAACAGGTCACATTGAATCTTCTTCCAGCAGAAAAGAAAATATAACCTGTAATTAAATATGTAAATGGTTTGAGTAAGGTTTTATGCCAACTGTTTACCTTAAATCTTCCTCCTGTATTCGACCTTGGGACCAACCGAGTACAGAACACAAGTGGAGGATAGTTGGGTTGTTCTGAATGATCCTTAACATGATTGACAAAGAAGGCATTTGCCTAGAAAGTTAAGATGAAGGGCATCTAGGAGTGTCCACAAGCTGAGCTGAGACAAACTTTGTCCAGCTTAGCTCAGGCTTATCATGAAGTTCAAGCTTGGCTCAGACTCATCACAAGTTTGAAGTGCTAAGTTCAGCTTAAGCTTAGCTTGGCTCACCAAACTCTACCTTACTGATTCAAACTTGAATCTTAAAGCCCAATAGCTCTTGAGCCAAACATGCTTCTAGACTCTAAAGATTTGGCTGGTTGAAATAGGCCCAATAACCTGTATTATAACAAATTACATCTTATGTGTAACATAGTTAACGTTGAAATATATAATATAATAGACCATATTTTAAGGTATTATACACATACATACATACATAGATATATATGACCCTTAATCAGGCAAGCTAAGCCTAGTGCAGCTCAGCTCTGACTCACATAGCTAAACAAACCTGAATGGAAGGATTAGATCATGACAAGCAAGGCTGAACTAGTTCAGCTCTTCTTTCTTTTTTTTGATGAATAACTATGAATTATATTAACAAAAGAGATTTTCATGCGAAGATATGTACATGAATCAGCATTTTTCTAAATTAGATCTCTTAATTACCCTAAAAATTCGGATAGAGAAGAGACATGTTAAACAAAGGAATTACAAAAAGAAGCCATAAAATCTGCCGGTTGGTTTGCTTCTCCCCATATATGATCAATATTTCTATCTTCAATAACGTCAAGAGTTAGAGATTCTCCATAGCTCCCCAACTGAATAGCCAATAGTCTGAACCTTAGTGGGCTCCATACTTGTTATGGGCTAGTGCTCCTCTCACTACAATATGTTTTCATGGTATAGTGAAGGAAATTTTCACATATTTTCATTGCCGTATTTAACTCAGAAGAATAAAAATGGTGGTTGCAGCACATAGTGGTTGGTCGGCGGTGAAAACATATGGGCCACCCTAGTTAATCTATCAAAGGATAATGCTTATCATATTTAATGGGTAATTCAAGTTTTCAACAACCTTACTTGTATTTCTTCAATTTTTGGTCCCTTGAATGCCCAATAAATACAATAGAATACATGATTGTGAGCACATGATCAGACTGATTTTTGGTGTAGGCAATCTCTAAGTTGGAAAGATCATGATCTTTCTATATTAGACAAGTTTCCAAAAAATAAGTCACCAAAGTTCTTAGAACTGTTCTATGTTACTTAATGTTGTGGTCTTGTTTTAATGTAATGGCATAACGGCCTATATTATGACAGCCATTATTATGAAACTATTGTGGCATTTAAATATTTTTTTAATGTTGGGTTATTCTTGACCACGTGTCATTCGTTGACGGTAGTTTCCATTTAAGAGTACATTAACTTACTACAGACAATTTGTTATCCCTTTTATAGTGAGAGGTAATTTTTTTTAAGGGCTTTTCAAACATTTACATTAACTAAAGAGGTGATATTAAAAAAAGAAGATATTAAACAAAAAATATATATATTTATCAAAAAACATATAACATATAAATTAACCATCCTTAATTGAAAAAATTTGGTTGAACCCTTCCAACAATCTTGGCAAAATTTGGAAGGGCTCGAAATTCGATGGCTGAGCTCTTGATCATTGATCAAATGCCTCTTCAGTTGCGTACCTGTCTCATTCTTTATGTCGAGGGTTCAACTATATGAACATGATTCCATCGAGAGGAAAGATGTAATTAATGGTTCAGATTTAACCTAACCTGAAAAAGAAAAATGATCTTTTGAATCAAAATTGATGGAAAGGTTGCAAATTAAAGTCCGTAAGAGTTATCATTCAGTTTATACACAGAATTTGCATCAAAAGAAATTCTTCAACAAGGCCAGATCAAAGTCTAAAAGAGTATTCCATCAATAGCATGTTTCTCAGGAAAAAAATTAGGTGAGAAGGAATCTTGTGAGAACTGTGAAAACGGCATCAGGGTGCGAACACATCTGTCAGCAGCTAAAAGTGTTAAGTACCCCCCAGAATGTGTAAATCACTTTTCGGTACTGATGGGTCATGGTGCTATTTGCACAGTTTCTCAAGGTACAATTGGCCCATTTTGAAACACTGATCACTTAATGAAGGAAAATGGTTTTTTATTTTTTATTTTTATGTAAAGTTAATTTGTTAATAGGTGGTGACAGATTTTGAACCCAGTCTATGGTACAACACCTGCATTCTTTACCAACTTAGCAAGCTGGCATCTTCAAGAAGAATGATGAGAAAAATTCAACCAAATTATAAGAACCGTGCCTCAGATTTGCCCGTAAAACTAGCACTTCCACCAAACTCATCCATTCATCGGAATTCTTATCAAATACTTTTGATCCATGAGTAAAAAACGAGCACTAAAAATTAGGTGAGAACGAATCTTGTGAGAACTGTGAAAACAGCATCAGGGTGGGGACACATCAGTGCCGAAAAATGATAAGTGCCCCCCAAAAAGTGCAAAACACTTTTTGGTACTGATGCATCAGCCCCTCTTGTGCCGTTTTCATGGTTCTCACGAGATTCGTTCTCACATAAGCCAACCCCAAGTAGGCCTTTATTCATTTACACATTTTATAGGGTTTAGTTTTTCTTCCATAAAGGGGTAACAAATAATTAAGGGCTGAGATTAGGTACGGAAATTTGCTTTTCCTGATGTATTAGGATGACATCAGAGGCTGAGTATCAGTACCTAAAAGTGACTTTCACTTTTTGGAGTGTGTTTATCACTTTTCAGCAATGATGTGTCCACCCCCTAATGCCATTCTTAGTCCGTTCACATCCGGTTAAGTATATTTTATCTATCGTGCCTCTTCAAAATGACACTTTTTCTATTATAGATAATATGTTTACCTAAGGTTATACATCTGGTTCTCTATTACATTATAGGTAAATTTGAAAAGCTCTCTATTTAAAAATTTATCATTAACTGACAACATTATCTATTATAGGTAAATTTGAAAAGCTCTTTATTTAAAAATTTATCACTAACCGACAACATTTGGAAGTGTTGGACAGGTGTTGTGATGGTCAAACAAAATATAATAAAAAATTAATTTTAAATTTATACCGTCAACTACGGTCACTAGCAATAATATGCATAATGTTAGCTAATGCATAACTGGATGTAAGCTTTTCTTAGTGGTTTTCACGCTTTTCACTTGTTACTTTAGATAAAAAGCTATTTTAGCTACCCGGATGTGAATGCTCTAATACATCAGGAAAAGCAGATTTTTGTATATAATCTTTTCTGTCTATTTTGGGATTGGGATTAGGTATGGAAATCAGATTTTCCTGATGTATTAGAATAACATCAGGGAGATGACATATCAGTGCTGAAAAGTGATTTTCACTTTTTGGGGGTGTTTTATCACTTTTTAATGCTGATGTGTCCAAAAAAAGCTAATTTTCGTACCTAATCTTTTATGCTATTTTAGAAAAGGAGGATGTTCTGTTCCGGCTTGGATTTTGTGTGCACAAAACCCGTGTCCAATGCATGTTTAGGAGGCTGTGAACACTCATATAAGCATTGAAAAGTGATAAACACATGTTCCAAAAAATGCAAATCACTTTTCAATGCTGATGTGAGTGTCCTCAACCCTTGCCATGCATTGGACATAGATTTTGTGTACACAGAAGCCAAACCGTGTTCTCTGTAACATTGTGCCCGTTCTTACACAAATTCCTAGATAATGTACGTTCAATAGGCCTTGTACATGATAAGTCTAGAAATACCTAGTCTGTGCAAGATCAATGGTGTGAACCGAAACCCCCTCTGCGACTAGTGGGTAGGTGGGGTGGATTAGACTTTTCAACTTCGATCAAGCAAACTTTGGAGCCTGTCCAAAATTTAGGGCACCCTAATGCATCGGAACCGCTGAAGTAAATGGACCCATCCGAGACTTCTTGGACAAAATGCAGCTGGATTGGACTGAAATTCTAGCCATGTTGTTGGTGTACTAACCCGTCTACAAAATATCCAATTGGTTTGGAGAATAAGAACAGCAGATTAGACTAATCCATCAGTCATGAATGATTGAAATGGGTTAGATTCAAATGAGTCTTACTTAGAGATGTCAAATTGAATCAATAGTTACTCCCACTACCAATATATGGATTCCAGTCCAACAGCTCCTATGAGACAGCTTCATGCCAGGCTGGTCTCATCTGATCGTTCTCCTACACAGAGAACATTTTTTTTTGTTGGGTGGCTACTAATGAGCTTATGGATCTCTCTCTCTCTCTCCTTCCTTTTGGGAGTGGAGTGGGTAGTTTCTTCCACAAATCGCATTGGAAACTATCCTGTGAGATCGATCGAGAAAAGACAAGAGCTTCATCGAAATGTGGAATAATTTTGTCCAATGTGAAAAAAGGTAAATACGGTATTTATTTTTTTATTTTTACAGATGATGAGAATATATTAAAGGGATGGGGACTATCAAGGGACAAAAACAACAAGAGAGAGGGCTGATTCCAGCCAGGAGGAGGAGCCAAAGCCCAACAAACCTTAGATTTATAAATATATCCATGGTGAGCTAGACGATGGGCCCTTATATTAGCAAATCGCTTAATGTGAATACAAGTAATTACAATCATGAATCAGACCATTAATTACCTAAAGTTTCTCAACAATTCAGTCTGAAAGAAGGGTTATAACTTCAAACGAGTCACTTTCCAAGAACAGATTACTAAGCCCCAACTTGTGGGCTGTAGAAAGGGCAAGATGGGCAACCAAATATTCAACAACCAACGCATTGTCTGTAATAGAACTGCTAGCAATGGCATGTAAAAATGAACATGTATAGTCTCGAAAAACAATTCCTACACTAGAATCATATGAATATGCAAAAAAATAGTGCAAATAACACCTCCATAGACTAACTCCTATAATTTTTCCAAAAAAAAAAAAAAAGACTAACTCCTATAATTAGAGAACACAATTCCGTAAGTTGAGAAAAACCTGTTTATGCTCTCATGCATTAAAGAAATCAAAACCATCCAAATAGTCAAAATTGAATAGGGATGGATTTTATGTGCTTTTGATTTAAATGTCATTGGTGGGCTAATTTGTGTGAAATATGGTATACCTACTAATGTGGGAGCATATGAGATCAAAAGGAAGAAGTTGGATGACCATGGGTGATATTGGGGTTTGTTTGTAAAAAGGCTTAAAGGCCATGGGTAGTTTAGGACTTTTTAATTTCTGGATTTTATTATAATAAGGCTTTTTAACTAAGGATATTTGACAACACATCTTTTGTCTTTAAAATTCAATTAGTGGGGGCTATTAATGAGCTGATCGACAGAAGATTTTAGGAGTTTTTAAAGTATAGGATTCTTTCATGTTTAGTAGTTTTTCTTTTAGGAATTACTTGGAAATTAAATGTAACACCAAATTTCGTTGTTTTCTAAACAAAGTTTGAAATTCAAAGTGTTCAAATTATCTAACCTTTAGAGGGTTGGTTTATTATTCTATGTGCGGAACTATCACTCTAAATCTCAAAAGAGACTTGTTAATTATTGTCATTCAATAGACAAACATTTGATTTACTAACTTGTTACGCGATTTGTAAAACAAGAATGCATAAAATAAATATAAAGCTTTATTTTATATATAAGTTATATATGATGTAAGAACGTGTAATGTTCTTCTCTTCTTTTTTAGTCTTTTTACAATTTTCTCAATCTTTCCTAGCTTTGGCATTAGGTTTGAATCCGTGAGCGTGTGTCTTCTCTATGGAGCTTTGCAAAGATATAATGAACATGCTTTAGCTTGAAGATGATTGACGTGAACTTGAAGTAGCAGTTTGAGGAAGATGATCAAATTATGAGAGAGAGAAAGATGAGAACTCTGGTCGTATGGAAGTATGCCAAAATGTGAGAACTTAAATAAAATTAATGCCTTGAGCTTAGTGACCGTATGAATATTAGGGTTTATGTAGAGATATGCAACTTGTTTCCTTTTAGGACTCCATTGCATGGTTGGTGTCTTGTTTGTAGTTTGCATTTCTTGTCTGTGTAGGAGACTTGATGATATGACAATGCTTGATTGATTGCTAAAGAAACTTTGCATGCTGGACAACTTCTTAACTGAGTGAGAATCCAATCCAACTTTATCTCTATCTCATCTCTTGACATTTGTGATTTTGCAGATATGACAGAGTTATATTTGAAGTAGGTTTCTTGTTTAGAATGCAACTTGGACATATTTTTGAGATCTGTGCAGATTGAGAAGTCCTATGCAAGTAAGACTCTTTCCATTAGGTTTCTAGGTCTTTTTGGTATCCAAATAACCATCCATCACGATTCTTTGGGATGCATGCTGCTTTAAATAATGATTTTGTGATTCTGACACTGTTTATCGTGCTGTCATTACCTTCATAAAGCACTGTTCAACCATCACGAAGATGGCTTTTCGCAGTGCTGTTATTTGATGTGAAGAATGATCATAATATTTCGCAAGCCATATGTTCTTTGCAAGGTATTATTCATCCATTGTGAATCCTTGATTTTGACCCTCTTTCGCGATGACCTATTCATCATTTGCGATATAAGTAATTTTGTAATTACACAAATTTTCGCATGCCAACACTATGGATCTTTTATTTTGAAGTATTAAGAACTAATAGTTTTTGTTTTAGAAGTTTCCAAATTTTATGTTTCTAAGCCTATATAAAGGCTATACGACATGTAAGAAATCAGTTTATGAATGAATAAAAATTTAGATTTCTCTCTTTAGTTCAGGGTTGGTGCTATGGCTATTCTTTTCTAGGGGTTGGTGCCATTAGATATCCCAACCAATTGATTTTGATTGGGTCTATCTTCTCCTACTTCTTATTAATCCTCTTCGTCTTCTTTTGTTTTTTCTTTTTCTTCTAATCTCCAACTCGTGGCTAGTTTATAGAAGTTCTACTAGAAATCATTCAACCTAAACTAGAACATTAGTATGCAAGTATCAAAACTGCATAAAACAAAACTTTCTAGGCATCATCGTTCTTTAAATTACTCATCTTTAAATTAAGTTTATTTATTTATTTTTATTTCTCTTTAAAGCAATTTTTTAACCCCATAAGTTAAGAAGTTAAATCATGGATATCCTCTTGGTTCTTTTATGTCTTTGTGATTTTTTTGGCCACCCTAACCCTAATTCTACCAAGTCTATTTGTTGGATTTTCTAAAGCATCCTGATAAAATCTAAGTTTTATATACTTTTATATATCAAGTTGACCTGAAATTTTGTGTGTTGGCTCACCTATAGATCCTCTATTGCCCTACCAAATTCTGTTCCATTCTAATAATTTTGTAGAGGTATTTTGGTCTTTTCCATATTCTACCCAGATTTTCCAAAACTCTATTATAGATTGTCCTTTGATTTAAGGTGATGTTTTCAACTAATTTTTGCCCCACACTCGTGGGAATCAATAACCCCTTAGGCTGTCATGTGCCATCCACTCATTGGAGTTTTTGGATCGACTAACTATTTATATGTAATCCAGATCACAAGTGTATTTTTATCTTCTTCGTAGAAGAAATGAATAATTCATAGATGGGTTTTTAAGTGTAGATTAGTTTGATATTGTTTTGTTGGTGTCTTAAATTCTAATATGATAATATATAAGCCCCTAGATTCCGTGGTCCTACTAGCCCATCTTAATATACCTTTTAGGGATATTGGCGAGTATTTTTTTCATGTAAAGATTTCCTATGTTGTTGTAAAATTTGTATGGAGTTTTAAAGTTTTGGATACATGTCAACTTTTGGAACTTGGGTCAGTCGTATAATCTTAGTTGCAAGTTTATTTTGTAATTTAGAATCTTTAAACACTGTATCATCTTTGCCCATGGACATAGTTACCTTAGTAAATCTTAATACCTATTTGTCTATTTTCAAGAAGTAACCATGACAATATTCAAATCTAGGAAGATTGATGATTTAATGACTAATATTCTTTAAAAAAATTTAAAAATGATTAAGTGACTGATCATCGTGTGGTATTATCAAGGCTCATAGGTCATGAAATTTTTGCCCAACATGATGATTATCACACGTACACAAGCATGGTTTCAAAAATCAACCGAGACCGTTCTAATCTGTGATCTAATCAAGATTGGGCGATTCTTATACTTTTTTTTTTATATTGGTTTAATGAATCCAATCCCAATCCAGATAGGTATTAGTTTGATCCTGATTTTTTTTTTATTTTAGAAAAGAGCACGAGCTCGAATTCATTCACTCAATAGATATTGATTACAAGATTTAGTATTGAGAATCAATGCTAATTCGCTAAATACATTAGAAGAATTCCATACTCGTGATATATGGTCCCTTGCCGCAATAATTTCCAAATAATGGGCTGCTTTGTTTTTTACCTGGGGAGCATAAGAAATTTGAATATTCGTGGAACTCTTCAGTATTTTCCGATAGTCTTGAATTATTGTCTTCATGTGCCATGAGGGAGGATTGTCTTCCTTTTGAAAAAGATTAACAATGGAAAGACAATATTCTTTTATGATGATTTGTTGATTAGGAAAGTCTTAAGCTAATTGGACCTCAAGAAAAAAGCTCCAGGCTTTGGCTTCCTCTGCAATACAACCTTGAAGAACTTTGGATTCGCCACCTAGAAGTTCTCCCTTATAAATTTTGAATTATTGCTATTGTTGCACCCAATTATGTGTAGATTCATCAACATTTACTTTTAACATGCTAGTGGAAGTGTTCAAACGATCATCTCACCTAGTTATAGAACTAATGCTAATAATGAAATTCTAATATTGAAGTCCTGGAATCCTAGAGGGGAGGGGTGAATAGGATTACTAATTTTTCTTTTAAAATCCTTTTAGTTATTAACCCTTCCAAGTTAAAGTTCACTTTCAGATTGTCTCAACAAGTATATGTATGATGAAATAAACAATGTAGTTAATTGTTTGCTCTTAGGCATGCAAAATGCTATAATAAAGTAGAAAATATAAACAATAAACACTAATCACACAATGGGATAAGATTTATAGTAGTTAGGCCAATTCAAACCTATGTCTACTGTCCATAAGCTCCAATTGAGCTACTTTAATTTTTATTAATAATATACTCACTATTACAACAAAATTAATAAACCCACAATATCTTAATTCAATGGACTCTAGTCACTATTAAGCACATTCGGTGGCTTCGACGAGTGTAAGCAAACCTTTGATAGCTCCAATGAAGGTGTAACCACATACGAGAATGTTTTTTAGTTAGAAAATTTAATTCCCTCTGTGTATGCCTCTTAGAAGGCTGATTTGCAATTATAATTTCAACAATGATTTCTTCACTCAAGAGTGATTTAAGAATTTCAGTAATTGCCTCTCAAAGGTTAATTTTCAATTTTAATGTACAATAATAATTCCACCAATTTGTTCAAAAGGGGAATATCAGTAAATGCCTCTTAAAGGCTATATTCAAATTAAAGCTTAAGTATTCAAATCTCTGCTACCAAATATAGACAAAGGTCTTAGAGATTTTCCTTTTAAATATGAAATTTAAAGATGTTTAATTAACACAAGTGTGATTGCCTCTTTGAAGGCCAATATTCCAATTAATACCTTAGTTAATCTAAGCTCCAATCAATCACGTTCTAACCCTAACTTTAATATTTACACAAATACAAAGCCAAGTTTCAATTTACCTCTTTGTGGCTCTAGAACTTAGTGCTTTCGGTGGTTTATAGGTTTGAAACACTAGTGCACGACCCTTTTTGATTTGATATAGCAATCAAGCATAAGAGATCGTGGGTAAACTTACTCAATCACCAAAAATGAGAAATCCCTATCTTTTCGCATAACTACAAACCTTAGCTTGTTCTTCAAAGAATTTGTCAATAAAATGAATGTAAATCTAAAATGAATAACAAGCACTATAGACTCGAGGGTTTGATATCTATTTATAGAGTTTTACAAACCCTAATCGAGTAGATATGCAACCGTCACAATATTCCACAAATATGGAAGTATTTTGCATAAAAATCAAGTCACAATTTTGAAATTTACGACCTAGGATCGATCTTAGAAGTCTCAATATCAATCCTGGGTGCAAGCCTACGCAAAAACAGAGTTTTTGCATTTTAGGATCAATCTTGAGTTTTCTGGGATCAATCTTGGATTTCTAGAATCGATCCTAGAACTTCCAGGATTGATCGTGGATCTCCAAAAATACATATTTAGGCTCTTAAGATTTGTTCTTACTCCTGGAACCTCTGGGATCATTCCAAATCTCTTGGGTCTTGTCCAAGTAACCTTTAATTCCTCTTTTTGGTCTGTTACCTTGATTTTACAATCAGAAGCTTATTTAGACCAAATTTGAGTGAGTCTATCTCTTTATGTCCATGGTTGATCTTCTAAACACACCTAGGCTAGGTTTGGTCAAACACACTCACACCACACACTTTACCTTTGAATTTTATCTTTGGAATTCATTGTTGGCTTCTTAAGGTGACTTTATACTAGAGCTTGAGACATCTTAAGTTCTTCAATGAAGCTTGTTTCTTGATGCTTGTGGTCTTCTGTGTTTTTTAATTTGAAGCTTCTTCCTCTTTTACTTGGACTTATATAACTTGTAAATTATAAATACAATCCTTGTAAGACCAAGTACATGACCATAACATACATGTGCTTACACAAGTTTTGGAATGGATTGTCAATACATAATTTATACCTAACAGATAATTGGGCCATCCAATGATGTCTTGATTACATTTCCTTTGTGATATTCATTGGTCATGTTTACAGCATTTGATATCACCCTCTCAGCTGATATTGGAGAATTTGAACACAACTTATTGTTTCTTGCCTTATATATTTTTAAGCGAATGGCAGCCCCTATTCTTAGCCATTGGAAATTCGAGTATAGCTGACTTCATTCTATTAACGACCCCTTGAAGCTCTTATGTTGTTCTCTGATTCTGAGTTTAAGGGGATACTCGAACCAGACTACCTACACAAAATCATAATAGAAAAAAAGATGATCTAAGTTTTTTGAGTGTAAACCATATATAGGGCAGCTTATGTCCATTCCAGTGATAAATTTTGATTAATTGTCTCTTAATGCTAAAGCTTCTTGTACGCATCTCAAAATGAACAAAATGACCCGAGGAGGTAGATTTTTAATTTTCTATAAAGATTTCAGCATATCTCACATTTCAGCATTGAAAACCTAGGAAGAAGAGGGCCTGCGACTTTGAATATGAGTGTCGACGGACTTTGTACTAAATTTTCCTAAAGGGGCCAAAGTCTAAATTAGAGCATCATCTTATTAACTATCTTCCTCACAGAAATGGATACAAAAAATAGTTGTTGTCACTTGAGGATGAAAAATTCTTGAATAATATCGATACACCATGTTCTAGTTATTGGGTCAATTAACTCATTTGCCTTTTTTGACATGATGATCCTATCACATTCTGTCCAACCCTAAACAACGCCATTAATGAGATCCATGGGTCTAACCAAATATTGGTTTTCCTGCCACTTGCCACTAACCAACAACTACCTACTAATAGTAATTCTTTGCATTTCAAAACACTATTCCAAGTGTGGGAAGTGGAGGAGGACATTTTGTTATTCCAAAAATCCCATGAAACAAGTATTTAGCTTTGAGAAGGTGTACCCAGATGGAATCTGGATTTTCTAGAAGTCTCCATCCAACTTTGGTTACCATGGATCTATTAGTTTCTTATATTTCCTTTATGCCAAGACCACCATGAATTTTACTAGCCTAAAAGTGCTTCCAAGATTTAAGATACAAATGTCTTCTTCCTTTAGATAATCCCCACCAAAAGTCTCATTAGATCCCATTAAACTGGTTGCAAATAGTTTTTAAGAGTAGATGGGCTGCCATTGAATGAAGGGAATGAATGCAAGAACAACTTTAATAAGAGCAGTCCGCCCTACATGTGATAGCAAATTTGACTTTCGCCTTTTAAGTTTAGAATTAAACTTATCAACCAAAAATTTTTAAGATGCCTTCCTCGACTGATTCAACATCAAGCGACAGCCCAAGATTTCTCTTCGTTTGTCATAAGTTGCACTCCAAGAGACCCTGGAAAGAGGATTTTCCTCAGGCTGTTGCTGTTTCTACTAAAATATATTATAGATTTTTCAAAATTTTCCTTCTATTTTGACCATTTTTCATAGGTTGTCAGAATCTATTTGATATTCTCAGACAATTGCATTGTATATTTCCCAAATAAAAACATATCACCAGCAAACATTAAATGCGTAATGGCTGGAGCGTACCTATTAACTTTGACCCCCTGACAAAGCTGAATTTCTTCCATATTAGATATACTCTTTAAGAGAACTTCTAAGCATAATATAAATGAGTATGAAGAAAATGGACAACCTTGTCTGATCCCTCGTGTAAGTATGATAAACCACTCCGGATTCCCATTGAGCATGACAAAAAAAGAGGTAGATAGGATGCTAGACATAATTAGGTCATGGATATCATCAGTAAACCCAAAGCCTTTAAGGGTAGAGTTGTTGAAAGGCCGTTCCAGTCTGTCATATGCCTTGGACATATCCAATTTGGGAGCAAAAACACCACTTATACTTATTTTTTTCATTGAATGAAGCACCTCCTGAGTCACAATTATGTTTTCTATAATATGCCTACCAGGAAAATAAGTGTCGTGTAAAGGTGATATGAGCCTCCTTAAAATTGGATAAATTTGATTGGCAATGATCTTTGCAATCACCTTGTAGGTAACATTACAGAGAGAAATGGATCTAAAATCATATGGACATTCGTAGGTCTTCTTATTTGGTATTAGAGCAATACAAGTATGATTAACTACCTCTAAGATATTTTTCCTTCTAAAATGATTCTGCATAAATTAGATCAGATCATCAGCTCCAACTACATCCCATAATTTTTGATAAAATATTGCTTGAGCACTATCTAACCCAAGAGCTTTGAAAAGCCCCATAGAAATAATCACCTCTCTTATTTCCTCCTTTGAAGGAGTATAAGTTAAAAATTCATTTTCTTTAGGAATGACAGGGCTATCAGTAATAGTAAAATCAGGTGGCATGGTATCAAGACTAGAGGATGAAAAAATCCCTTTAAAATATTGAGAGAAGCATGCTGAAATTTCTTTGGTATTAGACGTCTAAGAATTGGAAGGCAGTTTTGATCTCCCTCATTAAGCCAAGTAATTTTAGAACATTGAAGATAGTAGGTTTCTTCAATTTTCAACACTTCATTGTATCTGATAGTCAACTCATTGTCTTCTTGCAATTGAATATCAAATGGCACACTTGACTAAATTTCTTTCAATCTATCATTTATTTGATTCAGCTCTAGATGAATATTTCCAAAGAATGACCTGCTTCATTTGTTGATTCCATTTTTGAAATTATGTAATTTTTTGTGATTGTAGTACTGGATTCAGAATTCCATGTTGATTATGTAGCTTCTTTGAATTATTTTTGCATGAACCACATAACCTAGAGCTTGAATGTAGATTTCTTCTTAATAAACTTCTTCAAATTCAAGAATATATAAAAGAGCATGATCACTATTGACAAACGACAAGTGTAAGATAGAGACATCTATATACCAAAGTTGCCATTGACTATCCACCAAAAATCTCTTTAACCTTTCTTTGATGTGAATTTGGGTCTCTGTTTATTAGACCAGGTATAGGCTGGACCAGCTAAATATCCTAGATCCAATAATCCACAGTGGTTTTTCATTTCCCTAAACTCTATAGTGAGAATTGGTTGGGCATATGATTCCCTCCAATTTTCTCAATAAAGGTAGTAATGAAGTAGAAGTTTTGTTGGCACGCAAAAATTTATGAAATTACAACATTACTCTTATCGCTAAGGATGAATAGTTCCTCACAAAGGAAGGCCAAAACCAAGACATCGTGAAGAAGTTCAGCTTGTGATGGATGAACAATGCATCGCAAAGACATGTGGCTCGCGATAGAAGATGGTTAGCAATTGATCACACTTCACATGAAATAATGACACCACAAAGAGTCGTCTTCGAGATTGATGAATAGTGCTTCGTGAAGGCAAGTGCATCATGAGAAACAATACCAAAATCATAAAATTGATATTCCAAGTGGCAAAAATCCCAAGGAATCACGATAGTAGTGGTTCTATACTCCAAAATACCATGAAACATAATGAAAAGAATCTCACTCACACATGACTCCTCAATCGGTACACATCTTGAAATATGTGCAAGAGATATGTCAAATAGGAAAACTACTTCAGAAAGAACTCTATCATATCTATAAAATCCCACATATCAAGGGATGCGATAGAGATGAAGTTAGACTTTCACACGGTTAGGAAGTTGTATAAGCATTCAAATCTCTTCAACAACTAATCAAGCATTGTCACATCATTAAGTGTAAGCTAGAAACAAGACAACAAATTTTCAGTGGAGTCCTAAAAGGAAACAAGATGCATATACATCTGTATAAACCCTACTATCCACACGTCTAACAAGGTTTTTGGGCATATTATTTAAGGCTTTTGATTGATTCAAGTCTAGCTTTCACGTTGGCAATACTCTACACGTCCAAAGCACTCTTCCAATTCTCTCACATGATTTGATCATCTCCTTCAACGGCTACTATTTCAAGTTCATTCCAATCATCTATAACTGCAAGCACATCCATTAAACCTCTACAAAACTCCATGGAGATGATACACGCTTATGGATTCGAAGCCCATGCCAAAGCTAGGTACGATTGAGAGAATTGTAAAGAGAAGAGAAGAGAATAGAAGAGGACATTATACATTCTTGTATTTTATATCATATACCTCAATTACGC